>CAJPEV010001111.1:0-77494 GCA_905338385.1 Darwinula stevensoni
CTTATTGAGTGACCCTCGTATGCATGGGCTCAAGAACACAATAAGGACACAAGCGGCACTCATATTTTCCCTCCTCCCGAGGCGTCTGCTACTGAAATGATGGCATCATGTAAATGTTTCATGGTGGTAGCATAGGAATCGCCAGTTATTGTACGCCTGTCTGACATGAACTCAAGCAGCAGTAGTCCCTCGCCGTCCCAAAACACAGTTGCCACAACCTTTCCTGCAGATTTCTGAACACGAAATTTGCGAGGCGTTGGCGATCCCTTGTGCTTCCACTGCATGGATTCCTGCTTGGTTTCGGGATCTCAGTGATGAACCCAAGTTTCATCACCCTGTAGATAGATCGCACCAGCGTGCACGGGATCGACTTCGGGTGTAATACATTTTCAACAGACACAACGAATTCCGTGTTACGATGACTTCCGAAGTGGACTACCCATAGAATGTTGCAATATATGTATAGCATGAACATTCTATATGAATATGTTATAGATATATATATTTCAGCCGAGAGAGTTAAGGTATGAGTGTGTCATATTAATGTGCTTATGTAATGGTTATGTTTTATTTGGTCATTGAAGAGCAGGGTTGTTCGGCGCCGCGCCTGGGCCATTGAGTCTGCTAGCTACGAGGGGTGATCCAAAAGTTTCCACCCTGCGATATAAGAGAATGTGATAGACTAAACAAATTTTACTTTTCAGCATTACCTCCCAAGAGATGAATGCTAGTCCAATTGTTGGAACAGGGCTTCAAAATTATTGGGAAAATTTCATTTTCCACCGTCAATTAAAAATGCTGAAATGGCTTCACCTAAGAGACACCATCGTCAGTTTCACCTTCATGGCCGCTTCACAGGAAGCTTTGCTTTAAATTGTTATTATTGAATGAGCTGTTTCTTCGGGATGATTACATTTATTTCATCTGAATAGTTTTAATACTAAACGCAAATAATAAATCTCACGAATTCAAAATTTTACTATTTGCAACTGACATATTTTCAGTGACGTGAACGTGTCTTATATGCAAAACATTCTTTAAAATATAAATGCATCTATGACTGATTGCTGACCCTTCAAATTACTGTAAAGGATGAAGGAATAAGGGAGCCAAATGTCAACTTTTCCCGATCATTCCTACTATCTAAGAGCAGAAACATTTGAATCGCCCCTCGTATGGTTTGTCCTTCTCAGGCATGGACATTGCGCTCAGGTCAGATTTTCTTAAGCCCTTCTGGTCTAGTCTTCGTTGTCTTGGTGAGGTCCTTCATAGCGCTGGCACGGTTAGTAGACGTCAATTTTTTTCCTCCAGTTCGGTCGAAGTCCAAAGAGTGAGAAAGTCAACCACTTTTGGGAAATGATGGGTCAGTTGGGTTAGGAAAGGGTCGCGGCCTTTGGCCACGCTCATTTTTTAAGCCAACTGCTCCATCACCCCACAAATTAGACTGACTTTCGCGCTCAAACATTCGGTCAAACATGGAAGGAATGCGGCTCATTTGATGTCCTTCTTCCTCTTTTCTCTGAGTTTAGTTAGGGTATATCGCAAAAACGGAAAAACACGGCGTGAAAAAGTTTTAGGGTTGAGTTTTTCTTTGGGGCATGTGTCATGAGGACCGAAGGTAGGGGTGGGTCCCGGGACTGGAAGAAAAAATATCAGGACGATTGGGACTTGAACCTGGGCCTCCTGTTTCTCGGTCCGGTGCTCTTGTGAACGTCGAAGGAATGTTTTATCCATGTTGTTCATCAAATTGCAACATAGAGCAACATAAGCAATATTTCGGAAACGTTCATTCAACATACTGTGTTACTTGGGCTGTGTTGTCGCTCTTGGAGGCCAAGGTCTGCATTAGTCCTCACACCAGTGTTGGGTTGCTAAAGCCGTCCTTGTTCGAGCAAGGATGGAAATTCCTCAAGAGACACTGCGTACCGTAGTTCTTGAAGGTCGTCATCGTCCTAAAGCTAGTGTGAAAGCACGTGGTGAACATTTTGAATAGCTCTTCGGTTAAAAGTTACCTTACATGCAGTTGAGTATGAAATACATTACCTTTATGGACCATTCGTATTGTTACTGAGTAAAGAAAACCGAGGGTACGGAACTTCTTTGTCATCCTGTATATCATGATATTAATAAGCAAAACGTTTTAGACAATATATCTAAAAGTTAATTGCATTGCATATTTTAAAGTGTGTTTCTTGCTTGTCGAAGTGCAAAATTGCGTGCATGCTTTCAACGCTTCTCTACAAAATAAGTGTTCTTATTACTCTCCACGCCCCAGGACCCAGCTGGATCTCAAGGAAGAAAAAGAGACCAGATCCAGTTGAGAAGGAAAGAGTTTTTATGCACACTTCTTGGGAACCAACGTCAAATATGTGAGTATGCTTAATAGTAACGCAGTAATGTAACAGTGAAAACAAAAATAGTTAATTGAATGGATGACATGAACTTGCGGCTAAGTTTACAAAGAAATGAAATCATGGCGTCAAAAGAAGTTTGACCTCATGAAATACCGATATAGAAGAAAGTATTGAAGACGAACCAAGGCAAATGAATGACCTCAAAACATGCCGGGAGCAAAGCAAGTAGAGAGAGTAATCTTGCAAACTAAAGATGTGAAAACGGAAGGATTTAAGAGCGTATTCAAATTTCAATATTGAAAGATCCTGAAATACTCCTGAATGTTACCTACAATATCCCTGGATGTTAGGGGGAGGATAGAAGCGTTAACTCAATATGTTGATTGTTGGAAGGGTTGATGTTGCGTATAAGGTAATTAAATTATTGTATACACACAATCCAAGTGCAGAAATTACAAGTTGGAATCAATATGTTACATTTTGCATTGAACAACAGCTGGATCGCACATGATAATAGATTTCACATAAAATGAGAACAGCACCAACTCCCGTGTGAAATCCAAGAACAGACGTTATACATCTTTCGAAGTTTTGGAATAGGTATACATCAATTAACCTCTCCAATGGCTCAATATATTTCGGGGTTATTTCAAGATTGCCCTGAATATACGAGGGCTGATCGGAAAGTAAAGTATGTAGGCCTGTGAAACCAAAACGACGCCTGTGGGATCACTTGTAGCACAGTAGAGACATTCGAAAATTCACAGTTGATTAAACTGTGAGAGTTCTCCGGTCACCTGTGTGCCAATCAAAAGGAATGGAGTGTTAAAATGGCGAAACGCTGGGACACGTGGTCCGGCGAAGAAATGCGTTCTATTATCCGTTTCCTACACTCTTAGAGAAAGGGGAGCGATTTTTCTCAAAAAAGAGAGCAAAATAGCTAACTCCAGTTTCACCCCCCTTTCACTCTGGGAAAGGAACAAATTTACACCATCATGAAGGAGTAAAATTACTCTCCTCCTCCGTGAGTAAAAACGCTTCCATCAGAAAGTGATAGGGATGTCGTGCAAATGCGAAAAATTCATTATATAGTGTGTGTCGCAATCTCGCTCGTACATGCGTTGACCTACCTCTGACTGTACTGGTTACATCACACGTCAGAGGGTGGACCACCTCTTATTGGTTCCGTGGAGTAGTCGGGGATATCAGTCCTTATCATCTCATTTAATTGAGGTATGAGGGAAGAAGTCCACGGGCATTCTCTACGCATTCTAGATCTCGTATGCGTATAAAATTACCCGAGTTCAATAGGAATATGAGCTTGTTTATGGCAAGGACTCTATGAATATGTCTTGAATATGTGGATAACAAATGAAGTGTCCGTGTTTATTGATTCCTATAATGAGACTAAGCGAGACATATGGCAAGGTACTCAACAATCCTGCGAAGGACGATTCCAGAGAAAGAGGGAAGTGCACTATTGTGTACTGTGCGAAAAGCGAGACCCTTACCTCCATCTAGTGGCCTGGCGAAGAACTTCAAGGTGTTCACTTCAATACGAGCGATGAGGGAGCATTTGGTGAGTAATAAGAGAGTAAATTCGAAAAGTTCACGGTGTGCTCACTTTTCACTCCCCAAACGCTCGGAATTTTCTAAGAGTGTAGAATAGACAAGAATAGGAAATTCGTTAACCTGAACGTCATTCGCACCTTTCATCTGAGTCGTCGCCCTCCGTTTTCAGAAAAAAATTCAGCAGCGAGTAGCTAAATGTGACTAGCGTGACCTTCACCTTTCACTTCCCATCTACGTCCCTTTTTAGTCTGCTCTCAGGGTATTCGTTCATGATCTTTCAGCGTTTCCCCCACACTCGGTGGAGATAGAGATGGATGAACAGAGACACTTAAACTCCCGCCACCCCCCTCGACTGCACCACTGCGTTGGAATATTCAAGAATACCTTTAATATCTCCCTAGTCACCTAGCGAACGTTCTTCTACTAGTCCAGTACCCTTGTCACTTACAGTCCTATTGCAAGAAACAAAGTTCAAGCGAAATCTGCAAATGGACGTGGTCTGGAGAAGCCTCCTTTTCATATGATATGCAGATGCATTCCAAACTAATAATAAGTACTAATATGTGGGACATCATTTTGGTAAGAAATGTTATTCTACCGACTCGCCCCTCCTCTGAGTACACCTACTTCACTAACGGGGATAACTGAAAGCAAGACGTAAGCCTATGTACTGATAAAAATATTGAACTCATGATAAATCCATGAAGTCGTTTAATGCACTTGGGAGATAGATGAATCCACTAGCACGGTATACATGTCGGGGCAGTAAAAAGGCTGGGGAGAAGTGAAGTCTGGGGAAATCACGACAGTGGATGCTGTTTCATTTTCCCGCCACTTCCATTTTCCCCTTTCACCCCCTCCTCCCCCCCTTCTCCTTCCCTCTCCCAGCCCCTTACCAATGTCTCCCTTACCAATAACTCATATTTTGACCAAGCTATGCCCAATATCTATTAGCTATTTCCCATAATAAAACTGTCCACCACGGGTGCAATTTTTCAGGCACGGCGGCACTCTGTAAAGTAGTTTGTAAACACCCTAGGAACACACTAGGGGCAAATTAAGAAAACATCAAATTTTCAGATTTTGCTTGGAAATTTTGATGAGCAAAACAATGTCGCATGGGAACATGAGCGGCGGTACTCATTTTGGCTGAAGGTGAACATTTGAACTAATGCATGTCATTTTTTGCATAGCTTGCTCATTTGCTTGGCAGTGTCTTAATCAAAGACAACACCGTCTTGGGGCAACAGACTGTCTTCAGTCCGCGCCAAGGCCTGCCTTTTTTTTTAAAAGGAAACTCAATCTTGGACTTACGGCGCAATTAGGCCAGTAGGGGTGAATCGTGATCTTCGAGACATCTGGTTAGTATGAATAGGCCAATCGCAGGCCTATTCATATTATCACAGACCAATATGAAGATTGATACAGTCTTGAATCTGGCATGATTTCGGCACGGTATCCGGCAACACTAGGGGACGGTACCGGAGCATGCACTCATAGCCTAATTGAACGACTACTAATTCCATTTTTATGGCAAAATGGAGCATTGCAAACATAAAAAAGCCACTTTTTGTCTTAATATATTTCTTATTGTTGGTCTCTTTCCTCCGAAAACCCCCCTCATGTCGAAAATGAAAGTCGAATATCCCCCATTTTTCGTGATTTTAGCAAACTTAGACCCCATGCTTTACTATCTGGGGATCCTGATAAAAATATGTATCATATGTCAAGTGAAAGAGCATTCCAGGATCTATTTGACGACATGAGTTTCGTTGTGTTATAATCACGTATCGAAATGATATGAATTTTCTAATGTTGGTCAGTTGTGGCCTTGGCTCTGTTCAAAATGGCCTCCTATGAAAACTGGTTCAGCTGCTTAGTTTCTGTTAAATTAATTACTTGATAGCGTTCTTACTATAATACTTTTTTCTTCATGATTTTCTTCATGATTTGCCACTGAATACACGGCGCAAAATGTGGTTCCAACTGAATGGTGCCACTCCCAACATCGCTTTCACGATCCCTCAGAAACTGAATAATCTGTTCGGCAATCAGTGGATTGGACGGGGTGGACCTGTTCCTTGGCCCTCTTGTTCACTTGACCTCACTGTCCCGGATTTCTTCCTCTGCAGCTTAGTTGAACAGCATGTGTTTATGAGGGAACCTGCATCCCTCGAAGGCATTCAAGACCGCATCACTCATGGTCTTCAACAAATCACACCAGAAACACCAGCCGTCGTCAGAAATGAACTAAAGAATCGTTTGGAGCACAGCATTGTGGTTCACGGAGAACACTGAGCATATTAGCTAGTTCAAATAAAGATTCTAGGCAATGAGTTTTTTCTCATTTGCCAAATGACTGAGTCTCACTGTTGTTGTACGCACGTCAAAACGCAGGTACTACATTATTTGTTTGAGCATGTTTCTTCCTATAGTTTGCGTGAAGACGGGTGGAACCCATACTCATGACCACGTAAGATCTAAGTCAAGACTGGTGCCTTTATATACACCCCGGGCATATACCAAAGCAATAAAACTATCAAGTTCTTCAAGGGAAATGTTATCCTTCGAAGTCCCCTCCCCCCTCCAGAATCTATAACGCAAATCTCCGCCTTCGATGTTATGTCTAGGTCTCATAAACGGACGACTGCAGCTGCGTTTAGAAGCAGGTATGTACTGTATCACAAAGGGGCAGCCTCAGACCGCTCATCCTCCCTTTCATCTCGGTTGCCCAGTGGCTTAACGGACTCACTATTGGGGTCTAAAGGCGTTCTACGTTCCTTTTCCTCTAAAGACAGGAAGGAGTGCTGAGCTCATAGGGATGGGACAAAGGCGCGGGGGGGGGAAGGCAGGGACGGTGGGCCCACGCGTCCATCGGTTGGCACGCTACTCCCTTAAACGACGGAACTCGATTGCTCTCTATTATAGCTCTCGTTGGGGACTGTGCAATATAAAATTATCATAATCCCCCCTTCACTTCAATCCGCCACTGCATCCACGTATGTTTCGTTGCGACGGCCTTCTTCTCTCTCTCTGTGCACCTCAACACCTCTGTCCGGTGACGCCATGATAAAAGGATAATAATTTGTTCTCCCATGTTTATTTTAATTTGGGTTCATTTCCGGCATCGAAGTATCTGAGTGCAAAAAACTAAGCATTCAGCCATTTAACATCGCAATAACTCGGACGTATTGTGAACCCTCCATCACCTACCCATCCCTCTGGACAGGTAGAGCAGCCGTCCCACTTCAATTTGGAATACCTGCCTGTGGCCGCAATTGCGTCCTTCTGCCCGATTTTTTTTAACTCTTCATCAACTAAGTATAGTCACAGGCAGGTTCCCGCTGCCACAATTTGATCTACAGTTCACTACGGAACATATATCCATCAAAGATATGCTGAGGTACAGCGTGCTACATCTGCAAATATATGGGCAAATTATAACCAAAACTAGTTCAACCTGAGTAAAGTAAATAAAAATGACAGGAAAAATGAAAGATCAATAAACGGGACGCACGTGGGAACGAAGAGGAAAGTCTAAATCATAATGAACAAAAGTAGTTCCGATGAACAGATTTGACGTACATGCGAAATCAAATAATGTATTGCATGAAAGCCCATAGACAGAACTGTTGCGAACGGAGAATCGGCAAATACGTAAATTTTACGTCGTTCTGGTTTAGAAATGTTCTCATGGAAGAAGAGAGGCTTGGAAGAGAGACTTTGACGCATGATAGCTTTGAATCGTCTGCGTCGCAGTCACTTGTTTGGCGCATGCGCACGAAAGCCATCACGACAAGGCCAAGGAGCCACTTCAGATCCCAACTGCGGACAGCTCGTGCACGTGTATCTCCCTCTCTCCCTTTCCTAGCCTCCTTCGTTGTCACCGGAAATTCTCCCCTCTACTTGCCCACCGTCTAGATGGATATTTGACAAGGTAGCGACCTGTGAGCCGTAACCTTAAAAGCCGAAAGTTTTGCCTGCTAGTAAATTTTCGATTTGCAATAAGAATTCTCCAGAGTTCCATCAAAACTGCGGGAATCCAAGAAATGCGACTCTCAATTCCATCTCCTAATCGCCCTTCACTCGAGAACTGGACTCCTAGTACTTAACCTCCTCCAACTGTTCCATGGAGCCCCCATATTATTTAAGGAGCACAAAAAAGTAATTTTCCGAGAGGACCATTGCCTGCGATTTGGGGACGCTCATTCTGGCTTTACTACATCCTAAGTCGAACCTATGAGACTCACTCTGGAGCTCCTTTCGCGATGGGGCCAAAAGGGCATTGCAGGAAGAATTACCTTTCATTCAATATCACCGATGCCTACCCCCACAGAATGCCCTCCGAGGCGGATGCATTCCAAAGCGAGTTTCGATGGCGAAAGAAGTCCCGACTTGGGATTCCCAGCGTTTCCAATGTTATGAGATAGCAACAAGGAAAAACATGGCTGCTTCCCTATTTCCTCCTATCATCGCGGAGAATAGAGAGAAAAATATTTGACTCGAATGGTGTCAGGTGTTGTTATCTTGACCCCCAGTTATGTGGAATGCAAGGTGAACTCATATCACATAAGGGCCTCAGTTCACAAATGAGTTCAACCGTACCAACGGAACAAGGAGAAAAGGGTGAGCGTCACCACGGGCCAAATGAAAGCGTTCAGTGTTGCTTCGATCAGCATGGTCTTCCTGCTCTTCAGAGCAAGTGAGTTTTCTCAGGCTTCTGATTCTGTCGCTCCTGTAAGTTGAGAGCAACATGAAGCGTTGCCCCATTCTAATTCCATTTCATTCTAAATTTCCCTGCACAGAGACGTGAAAAATAATATGGAGAAATGTTGAAATCAAGAACCATCTGAAATCCCTCGTAATCATGAATTTTAGGACAGGAGTATTTGCCGAGAGGTCTCGGACATGGCGTTCATGAAGTTTCTACAGGTGGGGCATTAGTTCTTCCATCGCGCAAAAAATATTTTTATCCTGGTGTTCTTCACTTTTCGGTTCAACAACCCCAAAATTCCCATATTCAGGAGCGATTTTCAGAATCTTCCCTGAAATATGATAGGATATATTGTATAAAGGGTGTAACGAAAGTAATGAGAGGTGGTCATTTCCATCCTAGAGTGTTTGGAAATCACAAGCCTATCAGAGTTGATTCTGGAACTCCATATTTCCCTCTCTCTCAAAATCTTGTCCAAGAGGCTTCTGGTGTCCCAAAGTGACGAAAGGCGTCCCAAAAATTGTCAGATGGAGCATCAGCTCTACAGGCCAAACACTTCAAGATATGAACTGAGGGTTTTAATGAAAATCTTTCTCATCATCCGAAGTTGTGCCTTTGCGATAGGAAATTTGCAGATTATCCTCACGAAAGGAGGGGGAGGGCAACTTGGTACGGAAAATCAAAGATTCGTTCTCGTCTCGCTATCATCAGGATGGATAGGAGACGAGAGTACTCGAGAGTAGTACTCGTCAGGGGACAGGGACATCGCTCACAACGGCTCGAGAGTTCTTAAAAGGTTATGTATTGTTTTGCCGTAACGCAGTCGCATTGGTAGATGACAATAAAAGTAAAATATATGGGAGGCGGGAGCTTTGATCAAAATTAGATGCCAAAGATGAGAATTGATCATAAGACCTATAGTCTTTATACATACTGTATGACAGTGTCCAAGAAACACAAGAACGTTTTCGAGGACGTTCAACCTGTATTCAAGGATGTTTTTGGGCGTCCAATCTTCGCGGATGAGCAGGTTTTGGGCGCTCGGTTAAGATGCCGTTTCACCGCCAAAACATGCCTTTTTTGAAGAACATTCGTTGAACGAAGATACTTTCTCCGTAGCATTTCTGTGTTACCCAATTGGCCATAGCTTGAACTCGCGACCGAATCAAGTAATGCTTGTGCTGAGGAGGAGAGAAATAATAATATGCCGTCCAATGGGATCGACCAGAGTGATCAAAATCAGTTAGATTCAAAATAGACTCGATTCAAGCTGGACTCAAAATATACAACTTTTCTAAAGTATCAGTATTTCGCGAATAGTAAACTCTAGATCGTTTTGTCCAGTCGAGATTCCATAATTTTTAAGGGAAAAAATTAGTACAGGAAATAAAAAAGAACTTCAAGAAGGTGTGGATACTTACGACTGTGGATATACGAGTCAGTCTCGAGTCACATTGCGACCATGTTCTTTTTAATTCAAGTCGAAACGGCTACAAATTTTCACCCCACATATTCTCTGAGGCATCAAAGTTTCATCTGACCGTCCCAGTACTACCGTCGCAGTATTCCAGAAAAGCCAAGTGCATGCCGCAATAATATTTAAGAAAAAAATAATACGTGTAGGGCTCTAAAAAGGCTACCTCGTCAAATCACTGCTTTCTCCCACACTCAATATGCTACACCTCCTAAACTAATTGAAATGGATTTCTGAAAATAATTTATCGATTACTTGGAAGTACGTACTATGAACACTTCCGTAAATGAGCGGGATTATGAAGTTCTAAAAATTTATTATTTTTCAAAATCAGCAAAACCGCCTTACTTGTCTGTTTTTGTCGATTTCTTTTGTCTAAGTTTGTATCAGATCTTGATTAAAATATAATTTCCCAAACTCCATACACTTATGTATCTCTCCCCAAGTAGCAATTTTGATTCAAAATAAATCCATTGGACATTCCCTCATGGACACTTGGACGTCCAATGCATATCCTCCTCGGAGATCCCCTGGATGACTAAATGTCTCGTCCAAGAAAAATTCTTGGACATGTCCATTGGATGGACTATTGGATGTCCGTCTCTGTTGTTCCATTGGAGATTCCCTTGGGGAAAGTTTTTGGATGACCATGGAGGGGTGCAGTGATAGTAATCCCCAGGTAGCTAAAAAGCGTAAATTTGCATGCTCATGAATATTCATGGTTTAGAAAAGGAGCATATCCTGCTTATTGACAATATCGCCCTCTCTCGTTCCTTGGAGGAACAAGAAGAGGTGTTTGGATGGAAAGTGAAGTATTATTTGAGCCGAATCTCTCCGCTTGTGGAAAGGTGAGGAAGCAAATGCCTCCTCATCTCTTTTGTCCCTCCTTTCCCCATGAGGTCGATCAAGTTATTTATGAGAAACTGATTGACATGACTGGGAAAGTCATGTAAGTCGTCAACCTTGTTTTGCTGCAGTATAAAGAACTTGTATTTCTCTTTCAAAAACGTGCTGTTATTGCGGAATGCTCGAAAGTAATGGAAATGAAAGTATTTGCCTTTGAAAATTTGAGGAGCATTGTGAACTCACATGAAATCGAAATTTTTCCGTTTTAGTGTTCCAATTGCACTGGTAGAAACAAGACACACCTGCATCCTGAAAGAGTGATAACTTTTGATGAGGGAAAAAGCTAGCGGATTCTTGGAAAGTCCCATTCCTTGAAGCCTCATCGAAGGAGAATAGGGTAGGCTGATTTGATTTCAAAGTCATATTCTCTTAGGCTATTACTCTGTCCACATAGGCACCTCTTTCATGATTTACTAATTTAATTCCATAATGTTTTATCAAATGCAGAGTGCAGCACGCATATCCCAGACTTTGATCCAAGTGATTGTAGAAGCTGATGGGACAAGAGAAGTCGTCGTGCTACTTATCATAGCATTTATGCATATGCAATCCATTCATTGCTGGCATTCATTGAGACCATGACGCTCAAGGCTCAAAAAAAGAAAGACAAGTTGGGAAAAAAAAACACAAGTACATGTCCAAGGTACTATGAGTCTCGTGCTTTTATTTATTTTTTCCTTCTTTTTTGCATCAGCAGGTATCAGTCATACCTCAATTCCATCCTCCTTTATTTTTTCCCCATCTCACTATGAAACCCCCATATAGTCATGTCGGCCCTCTTCTTGTTTGGCTTATTTGAAATATATCTTTGAAGATTTGTGATACCTAAGTCGCATGGATTACCTCCTTATAGGAGTATAGGAACAAGAGTCTTCCATATTAGTGTAACACGTTGACTCATTTCTATACAGATTTCATACTCCCAAGGCATGGATTTCTCTTGACTCCATGTTCCAATTTCTGGATATTCATGGGAGTGCTATGAAATTCTTTTTTCTTCTCCAATATTTTTCATTGATAATGGCTACTACTGGGTAGAAATTTTCTTTCCTTGGAAATCTCAGATATTAATTCTCATACAGGGACTTTCTATTTCATTTATTTCTACATTACAGACCAATTGACATGGAGTGAATCTTTGTGCTATTATTATCTTGGAGGTTGAAAGATTTCTTTTCACATAAACACATGCTCATTGTGGAAGTCATCAAAGTCAAGGATCCCTTGGAGACACTTCTTTAAACTTAGTGCATAATTTAAAATTAATAAAATTAGCCCGTGCGCGCACGGCCTGAAATAAGTCTAATTAGAACATATCTTGCATGACTTGCATTACGCTCTTTCTTAGTCAGTTTCACAATTCCTGGAAGTATCCGGCGAAGCAGAGTTATGTGAGCGTCGTCATGCACCTTTATCCACTGACTGTGACTCCAGAACTTTTATCTTTCTCTTACTTTCAGTAGATCCCGCCACAGAATAATTTAAACTGTCCCAATTTTTCTGGCATTTTGAGAACGCCAACATATACGAAATAACAATATTGGAGCACCAACTCAATTCTGCAAACATACTCGAAGCACTGTCATAAACAGGCGACGGAACTGCTAGCGCGACTAAGTATGACATATGATCATTGCCAGCAGTTAGGATAGCAACAACTTCCGTAGCCGACAATGCCTCACACTATCAGTATTGGTTCTGTGCACTTCGCCCAGGAAGGTATTCAGTGCGATGCTCGCCGAAATAAGGCCTAACGATGTGAAAATGGTAGAACCTTTAGAGCTTTCTACCCAATAGTCATCAACATCAGGTTTCAAAAGAAACATAATTTAAAACTGAGTTACCCAAAAAGAGTTTGTAACTCTTAATAATAAGATGGAGGGCGGCAGGACGATTCCCGTTATCAGAGACCTCCCATTTCCCTTTTGTAACGATGAATAACGATGAGTTCCACCGCATAGCATTCTAAAGGGACAGACATTTAAAATATAAAACGAACATGTTTTCGATCGATTATAAGGGGATACGTTTCGAATAAGTATAAGTTGAAGTACAAGCACCAAAAAAGTGGATGAACGAGGCTTGCTTTTGTTAACACGTGAACTTTTGAACATTCATTGAAAAAAAATCTGCATCCTGATATTGCGGCATGCACTTGGCTTTTCTGGAATACTGCGACGGTAGTACTGGGACGGTCAGATGAAACTTTGATGCCTCAGAGATTATGTGGGGTGAAAATTTGTAGCCGTTTCGACTTGAATTAAAAATCTGCATCCTGGCATCAGGACGCATTGTCGCCAACGTGTTAACCCTCTCTGTATGCAGCATCCTTTTGCATCCTGCGACGATTTTCCGTTGCATGCTTACAACTGCCATGTCTTTCAAATTCCATCGCATCAAAGTGCATTTAAAAAAGTTCATCTCAGTCATTTCCATGGTTGCTATTCAAACGATTATTGAATCAAAACCGGATTATCGGTTTCGTTTTAAATACGCCGCACACTTAAAATGGTGCCTGGTTTGCTTTTTTTGGCTGCAAATCAGTGAACCGACAGTCTCAACATTTTTGGGTACGATACAATTTTGGACGCCCACTGCCTGGACAACGTTTTCCACTTATATATTTTTAAAGTTTTTTTTAAAGAAATCCGCTATTATTTTTTTAAAATTCCATTGGCGATCTAGAGACTCAGCGAGAGTTTGATTCATTGAGTAATTCTTTTCCTGAGGCAGCGTGGTAATGAAACAATTGTCACTCTCGCTCAAGACCATTTTGAAGTGTGCAAAAATGTAAAATCACATTTTTGAGAATACAATTTAAACTTGAAAATGAAAGAGAATAATTCAAGTTCAAACGAAGAAAAAACGCTACGTTACATTGAAGAAAAACATGTCTGACGGCTAGAATTCAGTACGACAGCAATTGATAAGTGACCAGCGATACAACGGCGTCACGCTCGCAAAACCGGTTTTGAATCAATAATCGTTCGAATAGCAACCATAATTGGAATGAACTTTCTAAAATGCACTTTTATAGGATGAAATTTGAAAGACACGGCAGTTGTAAGCATGCTACGGAAAATCGCCGTAGGATGCCAAAGGATGCTGCATGCAGAGTGGGTTTTAACAGGAAGCCAGCCTTGTTCATACACGTTTTTTTGGTGCTTGTACTTGGTTTGCAATGGCTCCGATTCCGTTGAAGAAATTTTGATAAATGATATGGCGATGGAAAGAGGATTGATAGGCCTTTCAATTCCCGTTGCGAACATGAAAAAAGGTTCATTTGTTCAATAGATCTTGCCGATCAAAATTGGTGCGGTTTTTTTGGACCACCCTGTATATGGATATTCCTGTCCTATCATGCCAAGGAGGTGGTGATCCATCAGAAGATGAAGAATGTGCGGGCGCTGATGATATCCTGCTCTCCTGACTGAACTTGACATTGGAATGATCCTAGTAGTATTTCAATTCTGATGTTTAACAACTGCAACCTTACAAATTCTGTGTATGTAGGTGCTATGCAGACTGTAGGGTGAGTTGAATTCTGAACCGCTCATGATGTACACTCCCTAGGTCACCTAATTTTACATAAGAAACATAGATAACCTCTTTCAATCAAAATAAACCAATGCCTGGTCTCAAAACATGAATGGTAAATTTCTATATTTCCTTTCGAATGGTATTGACCTGAAAGCCCCTAATTTCATCATGTAGGTGAGGGGGTGGATTTTAAGCTGAATGGGGTTTGAATTTGTGTCACTCGCCCTATATCAATCGGACAATGATGTTGTAAAAGATTCCTCCTTTTCTTAGGGGGAGAAGGGGTCTTTATTTCACTTTTTTCAATTGATTATCTCATAATTGTATATTTACCCAAATAATAGTACTTATACTCTTTTTGGAAATGTACTTTATGCATTACCATCCATTATGTATATTTTATGCATTCGTAGTAAAGCAGTAACAGTGACCATTGAATAGCCAAGGTGCAGGTCAATCGTCCTTGTTTGCAGAAATCATATGTGTGTGTCCTAAAAAGCAAAGGAATAAGCCCTTTAGTTATCGTAGATCCAGAGGTTTTTTAATTTATGCATGCATGAATGCATGCAGATTAAATGTCTGTGTTTTCTGATGCACTATTGGTGGTAAAGATGATATGACTTGGAGAGAGGATGGCAACAGGAACAGCATTGCAGAAAGCCATTGATCTGGTGACACGGGCAACAGAGGAAGACAAAAACAGAAACTATGAAGAAGCTTTACGCCTGTATGAGCATGGTTTAGAATACTTCTTGGATGCCATCAAATTTGAAGAGCATTGCAGAAAGCCATTGATCTGGTGACACGGGCAACAGAGGAAGACAAAAACAGAAACTATGAAGAAGCTTTACGCCTGTATGAGCATGGTTTAGAATACTTCTTGGATGCCATCAAATTTGAAGCCCAGAGTGAGCGTGCCAAAGACAGTATTCGTGCTAAGTGCATTCAGTACCTGGGTAGGGCTGAGAAGCTCAAGGAGTTTCTTCATGAAGGAATGAAGAAAAAACCTCTCAAGTTGAGTGGGTTTCCTCCATATTGTCATCCCTGTCGTGCTGCACTACATTTGCAAGGAGGAGGTCGTATTGATCATTCCATTCCAGGTTTCCTGACATGAAGATCATAAATTGGCAATTGAGATGCACATGAGTTTTCATATGCTTGGTTGTGACAGAGATGAGTCTTAGCTATTGTTAGATTTCTTGATTAAGGGTTTCCCATTGAGAATGCTTACTGTTGGCTATCTAGTTTCCTTGGATTAAATTGCATAATATCTGGATGTTCTCCTACCAAAGGAATGTTAATCAGTGAATCAGGGCAGTTTAAGGAAATATTAAACATCTCTTCAAGATATTTTAGCAGTCCTATGAGCATTATGCTGGCTGTCATAAGCCTTGCCCTTTAAATCTTTCCTATTCAATGTTTTTGAAGATATTCTGTTTCTATTTAAGTGATGTTAATGAAACAGGTCTCATTATCTCAAAATTTCCATTCTGGGAACCTTCCAAAAGACCCCATTTGTACCTGACTACATTTCAAATGTATTTCTTGCCATCGTTCACCCTTTCTCATTACCTAGGGACGGGAAAGTCATACTTGGCTAAGGCTGTGGCAGCAGAAGCAAGCAGCTCGACATTCTTTTCCGTGTCATTATCAGCCCTAGTGTCCAAGGGGTTGGGAGATATAGAAAAATTAATGAAAAATCTGTTTGACATGGCACGCATCCATAAACCCAGCATCATCTTCTTTGATGAGATCGATTCACTCAGTTCCTCTCGGTCGAACAATGAGTTAGAATTCGCCCGATGCATAAAGACTGAGTTTCCCGTCAGTCTTCTTCTTCCTCTCTTCTCATCTACTTCATTCCTATAGTCCCTCTTAATTTTCAATGCTTGCCCTATTCTCACAGGTCCAGACGCAAGATGTTGGGGATGACAATGAAGGAATATATGTGTTGGGAGCCACCAACATCCCGTGGGTGCTGGATGAAGCCATTCGAAGGAATTTTGAGAAGCGCATCTACATTCCTTTGCCTGAAGAAAATGCTCGGACTGAGATCTTCAAAAAACATGTTGGCACCACTCCAAACACACTCACTGAAGAGGACTTCAAGGCATGCTTCTCCTCAGGCTCCTTTTCTCTATTTATTTCCATATATCAAAAGTACAGGGTAATTTTTAATTAAGCGGACCATTAAACATATTTTTAATATTGGAACAAATAGAGTTAGATGTCTGAAATTTCGCATCAAGAATCCATAAACATGGGAAAGTTTTACTTTATGCAAAAAAATAGTTCATTGTGTCTTCCCTTGTGCGCAATTACATGTCTTAGGGGTGTGGTGTAATTCTGCACAACTGCCTGCTCAGGAAAATAGGATAACGTCACGTTCTGTGGCCGCCTTCAGGTCTCTAAACGTGCATGAATTTAACTATGACTCAAAAAACTTTATCCTTTAGGTACCCCAGAAAATAATTGTCACATGGATTGAGATCGTGGCCTGCCAACACGGCAAACGTGTTAGACTTCCTGCACTAGAACTCCGCTGTTTAGTAGATTTACTGATCTCCACAGCGGTAGATTAGTATGGTTACCATTTCCCCCTAATCTCAATCCATGTGGTTATTTCCTCTGGGGATACCTAAAGAACAAAGTTTATCCGAATTCATCAAAGAATCAACGAAATCCATGGACTTTCGGGGATTTGAAGGCGGCTACAGAACGTGACGTCGACTCCATTTCCAGGGATACTTTTCAGGCAGTCGTGCAGAATTGCACCACACCCCTACGACCGGTGATTGCGCACAGAGGAAGAAGCATTGAACATGTTTTTTCAGAGTATAATATTTCGATGTTTATGGATTTTTGATTGAAATTTTCCTGCATCTGACTCTCTTTGTTCCAAAATTAAAAATATTTGTTATGGTCCCATGGGAAAAAAAAACCTGTATATAATAGAAAACTGAGGAAAGAACCAGGCCCTCAGATGCTGCCCGAGCACGACGAAAGCCCTTAAACTCGATTAAATTAAAATGTAAAGCTTTCAGCAGATTTCACAGTAGCGAAAACAGAATGTATCTGATTTTCTCAACTTTCACTTCCGCCTCCCAAAGAACTTTTGACCTTCCCATTTCTTTAATCGAATTACTTTCCCTTCCATCCGTGACTTCATGATTCATGTACTTGGCAGAACCTGGGGAAGAGGACAGAAGGATATTCGGGAGCAGACATCAGCATTGTGGTCCGAGATGCTCTTATGGGACCTGTGAGGAAAGTTCAGGCAGCCACACATTTCCGCCGAGTGTCAGGTCCATCTCGAGATGATCCCAAGATCATTGTGCATACTTATCTCACTCCTTGCTCGTCCGAGGATCAAGGAGCCATAGAGATGTCATGGATGGATGTTCCTGGGCAGGAACTCCTGGAACCTAAGATGACCATGATCGATGTCCTCAGATCCATAGCCAATTTCAGGCCCGCAGTGAATGATGAAGACTTGTTCTTTTATAACTTTAAATTCCTTCTGAAGCCCTACCTTTATACTTGGAGATAAAGTGAAGGGAAGTTAGTGGCCACAGGACGGGAGCAGAGAATGGAAGAGCGTAGATTTCGGCCAGGAAACTAAATCCATTCCTTTCCAATGTTCTATATCTATGATGTGGATTCTAAACTTGCTTGTCCTGCGAGGATAAGTAATCTGGGATGTGCTTCTAACTATATATGAAGCTACTAGCGTAGCCCCACGCAAATTGCGGGAAATTTCAATGTAGCAATTTCTAGATTTGACCGCAAATACTTTTTATCCTGATGGTATATAGCCTAAAGGAAAATGTCTCGATTACCATATAACAGTAGCAATTGAAATTTTGTCCCTAGATTTTCATCGAAGAACACGAAATATTTTTATGAATCTTAGAAGTAGACTTTTAAAAACGTGCACAGTATTTTTAGTTCTAAACCAATTGGAACCCGACATTCAGTGTATACCTGGTGCCATTGTTGCCTGGGTATCAACTTCACCGGGGTCAAGGCTCTATCTTCACATTGACATTTTTCAAGTCGATAGTCTTGAAAAGGCTAAATACAACTTCCATGGAACAATACAGACTCAAGAAGGTACAAACCAATTCTTTGGAATGTTTGCCCTTGGCACTTGTTGATACTCATAACTAAAGCAAAACGACTTGGGAACTGTCACCCTTTGATCTTGAGAGTCATCGTCGGGCCTTGCTTACCCTTTGGGTTTCTCATGACCGTGACGATTATACTTCTATTTCAAGTTGGGGGAAATTGGGGAAAAACATGGGGAGGAAGACCAGCTGGAGAGAGGCTGTTGAATGGATCCATTGGATAATAATTTTGATATTTCTTATGCGAGACCACATTCACGGCCCTATGGTAGGTATTCTCGCGTGCTCATCCTCGCATATTTATTTTTAATGTTTGTCGAACAGTGAATGAATGATATAGTCACAGAACATAAAGTGCAAACACGTAAACAAACGTGCATGTTAAACAAAGGCTATTTTTAACCGAGCTTCCAACCATTTTTTGTCGTATGCATTATGGGAGTAAACAATGCAGCTCTGTAGTCCCGTGTTTCATTCCAGGGAGTAAATAACGAATNGTCTTTATTTTAATAAAGTTAAGTAATTTACTTGGAAAGATCACGAGGGTTTCCATTTCTCAAGAATTTCTGTCTGGCGAACCTGCCTTAACTCTCGAATCTGGAACGGGACAGGTGACCAATTAATATTGATCGCTTGTTACGTCACATCAAGGACCGAATTGTTCCAGATCTAGCTTTAAGTTGCGTAGGGCGGAATTGTAACATTTACATCTTATCGTTTTTCTGGTCTGAGAACAAGGAAATTCCGTGTCAGGATTGAAACTTATTCATGCATGTAATCTGTGAGAAAGGAAATTGTAAAGTGGTTTACTATGAATGAAAATGATGGAAGTACGGATTTTAGACGGGCACAGGACAGTTAATGACTTCAAAGGATCTTTGTCTTCCAAGAAATTTTCGATTGTCAGCGGACTATCGATGATCTCCCTTTTTTATATATTTTTTCACAAAACAACTTGGAATGATGGGGAAATACGCAGAGAAGCATAAAGCTTTTAAGATTGAGTGTGGGCCATGACTTGAATTGGGCTCATTGAGTCCGGTACGTGAAAATCGTCCCGTTCAAGGCACTACCTGTGGTAGCATCGTGGTGAAAAATGGGATAGTTTTTAACGTGGTTCTGTTACCTCGTCGTTCTTTGTGGCATCAGTTCAGATCTGATTTACAAAGAAAATTGCTTGAAGGACTTACGTGGGTTAGGCCAAAACCTAACCCTCGGACCTCACTTTTTTCTTATGTTCCCTCTCTGTTGCCGTCCCCTGTAATAATGCCACTTCATAGTCCCGCCAGGTGTTTCATTACGGGGAGTAAATAAGGAGTTCTAAATGTTTCATGGGTAAAACAGCAGTTGTTTTCGCTATTGAGGAATCATGGATTAGAGTCCTCCACGGCTTTGGCCCGACCCGACCCGCGGACCGACTAGGGCGGAGTTTTTCGCGATTCTTCTTCGGGTCGGGTAGGGTCAAGCCGAATTTTCGTCAGAATTCTTGTTTCGGGTCGGCGCGGGCCATGACTTGAATCGGGCCTATCGGGTCGGGTACCGAGAAATCGACCCGTGCAGGACTCTATCAGGGTAGCATAATGGTGAGGAAATTGATAGCTCGTAGCTCATCCTGGGTTGAAGATATTTCAAATCTGATTGTTCGATGCTTCCCTCTTGACCATAGGCTTTCGAACGATGCATAACGTCAGGATATCTATTCGCATAACGCCGGAACGCGGCTTTCAAACATATTAGGGCGTATTATTTTATATAGATTCTACATATAGAGTATATATTTCATTGTCCAGGATAGTGATTCATTCCATAATTCGTTTTCGAAGTGGCACAAACGTATTAAAGGTATGTTCCAGTCGAAATATGTGCCATGAGAGGAATTAGAACAGGAACGCTTATCCTGAGATCGAACAGTATTGGTTGGACGTGTAACCATACTGTTTCTCCGAGAAACGGTGTGGTTACTACTTACTATTTTGCACTCATAGGCCTGCATGAAAAGTGGTGAAAATTTACTTTACGGATGATACAGACAAGGTCGCGATTGATACAGGAAAGGAGCGCCAATCGGGGACGGGGTTCCAATGGATAAAGGGGTCAGGATCCCCAGAAATGCAGAGGCGGCGATCTCAACCCCGCGAGGAAGGCGTACTTTCTCCAGCGGGATGCAAGGCGACTTTAAGGGTCACATGCGGGGACGGTTTGCTCGTCCCCATGGGAAAGTCCGTATCGTTAGGTGTGAACACCACGGGCGGTGTAGAATGTTCGAAAGGCTGCTGCGTAGATCGTTGAGAGGGCTGCTGACTGAAATCGTGAGTTCATGAAAATCCTACACGTTCGGGTTAGTCCAGTCAAATATTTCTGCTGGTTTATTGTCGGGCCAGTGCTCGGGAAGTTGTCTCATTTTCTGCGAATGATTAGCTGGCCAACTCATATTTATGAGTTCATCATGAGCCAACGTAGGAGCCAATCATTCGCCGAAGATAAGATCATTTGGCTGAGAATGTTCCGAAAACTGTCGTGAGATGGAGCAAAAGTGGTTGTAGTAGGGAGTCACTTCCCGGATGCTACACAAATGAGTCCCCTTTCTCTTAGACACAGTTCACTAAGATTGCTCACATGGAGCCCAGAAGAAGACAATCAAATACAGAGTGGTTTTTAAAACATCATTGTTTCAAATTCATAAAACTTTTTTTGCAACAACATTTCAGTGGTCAAATTTGCACAGAATTTGAAGACAGTACGGGAGTTTCGTGTGGGTTCAAAAACATGAATGAGTCATGAAAAATATTGCAGGTGGCAGCGCTGAAGCAATATGGCTTCCTTCCTTGAGGAGTATAAATTGTTTTTTTGTGAAATGGTAGTTCAACCTAAACGAATCGCCTGTAAGTGTGCAAAGACACTATCAACGACACTTTCAGACCAGGAATGCACCATCTAGCAAGACTAATGCCATACTTCTTAAGCACTTTGAATCGAAAAGTGATGTCAGGGACCGTCGCATGGGCCATTCCCAACACCCCACCACAGCTCGCAAAATACCCGGCAAAATATCGATCTTGCACAACCATTGGAAATCCGCAATCCCAGAAAGGCCGTGCGACGAGCTTCACAAAAACTTGAAATTTGTATTCAGCAACATGGACGATTGAATCGGAAAGCGGAAAGGTGTACCTTGACCTCTTCAGTAATCTCGACTCGCCCGATTCCACCACAATTTGTTACCCTACTGGAAACCAGGTCCAGCTAATTCAAAGTCGAGAAGAAGAGACCAATACGAGTACAGCTTTTACGAAAAGCGTATTATCTGAAATTACGTCAGAGAAAGGAAACTTAACAAAACCAAATATAAAAATACTGAAATTCACAGAAACTGCCACAAAATCTCTTCTTATGTTAGTTTGAAAAAAATATTCAGGATCTGATTAATAATTTAGAGAAAACATCCAGTCCAACAAAGAGCTTGTACTTATTCACGGACTAAATCCGCCAAGGTCCGGGAAGAACTCACGCCTCAAAAATATAGCTGAAAATATCCTTCAATTATCTTTCCCTACATAATTTTTAAAGAAGGAAAGGTGGCCAGTTTTATGACCGTTCCCCGGTCAAATCGTCAGTGATTTGAATTCCGAACCTCTGCTCTCCAGTCACTCCGGAGAAAGGAATCTTCATTGGGGACTCCTTGGATTGACGACTGAGTTTGGCAGAGGGTATCTCACAAGAGGGACTTGACTGTGAGGAGACCAACCGTAAGGAAAGTTAATTCAAAGTCGATGCATCATTCTAATGTCATGCAATTTATCAGTGATACAGTTATCATTTAAGGAATTACAGGGTGTTCGTCTTATTGCCAGCCTTGCTATGACGGACTGCTTAGCGAGCGATGTGTAATGCAGGCGTGGCCTGTGGAAGGAGGATTTGGATGGCATGAGAGGACGAATGAATATCAAGGAATGGCCGGGAATCGTACCCGGGCCTCCTGACTGCCGGTCAGGTGTGCTACCACTACAACGCCGAACCTGGGATATTCAAACGCGCCTTTCAATGTCAACATCAACACTATAGATGTCTTGTTAACTGAGTGCGCCGGGGCCTCTTGGGGTTTTGCCGGGTCCCCATGCTTTTTTAAAATTCATTTCGCTTACCTTACTTTAAAGATGATGTTACGTAGTGACTCTTAGCTCACAAGCATTCTTTGCACCATTTAAAAACACACGTCTGAGCCCTTCATACGTGATGCTCAAAACTGACTGATATTTTCCTTCAACTCTTCTGAGTGAGGGTTACTTTCGTACACTTTGTCTTTCAGATTGCCATAAAGAAAAAAATATCAAGAACTTAAGGTCTGGTGATGCCACAACTCATAACCCCATCCTCCAAAACACTGTGAATGGACTACGTTGAAACATCCGCAACATGAGCAGTTGCGTTATTCTCCCTAACTTACGCGTACGTTCTCTTAATCTTAATCTTTCTGAGTTGATTGTTTCAGAAAAAAAAAACAACAATCCTTTCATGCACTGATGGCACACAGTACACCAACTTTCACTTCGTGCTGTGACTCCTCTTGAATGAGTCCAGGATTTCAGAACGCCAGCACCGGATGTTCTGAGTGTTTACATACCCGCTTAAAGGGAACAAGGGCTTCATCAAAAAAGAACAGAACTTCAGGAATCACATTTCCGTCATACAATGCCTGCTGGAACCAACCAAAAAATTCAACTCGTGGCACTGTCCGATGGTAGTAGTCTATTATTATAAAAGCCCGTGCGCGCATGGGCTGAAGTAAGTTGAATATGAATATTTCGCGCATGACTTTTTACTCGTTCTTCGTCAATTTCGCTGCTTCTGGAGATAGACAGCAACGTTTTGTGAACTGCGTCATGCACTTTTCTCCACTCACTGTGACTCCAGAAACTTCTATTTTTCTCTTACGTTCAAAAGATCGTGCCGCAGAATAGTTTACATTCCCCCATTTTCGGGCATTTGCTTTATCGGTAGCGAAACGCCAGTGGATCAGGGCATAAAACTTTATCGTTGGGTCCTCTGTATAAATAATGGCCAGCAAATGTAGTGTACATGCCTTCTTAAATAAACCAGTTTATGATGATATATCTTTAAAGGTTCCTAATGAAGTTGCTGCTTCTCATCATAGTGAATTTTTTGGCATATAGTCCGTTTTGCTTTGGTCTCTGTTCCAAAATGAGGCATGATGCTGGCTAAAACGGGGTAACACACTCGTGGGTGAAATGGGACGCATACCAATTCACCCTTACTCGGAAAATCGTTTTGCAGCGTCGTGATTACGAGATATAATTCACCTCGAATTCCACACTGTTGAGGAGATAACCGTTAAAACTGATGAACATTTTAACTATTCCAGATGTTTAGTCAACAATGCCTTCAAATGATGAACTTAAAACAAACCGGCAGCTATGGAGTGAAGATGCCACGAAGAAAGGTATTCATGCGATTTCTAAATGAGAATGTGTATTCAAAACAGCTATCGAAACCTATCGAATGCCCAAGTCAACAATCGAAAGGCGAGTGAAAGGAAAGAAAAACATGCAGTTGGAAGTTCAAAGAGACTGGAAAGTAGACTGCCAACTTTCCACGTTGAATTTGAGCAGCAACTTGTTAACAATATTAAAAACATTGAAAATTTGCTTTTCGGACTAATGACTTCTGGTGTTCGTAGTCTTGCTTACCAACTTGCTGCAAAAACGGCATGTTTTTGCATGCTGCTTCTATCCCATTTTACCAATATATTCAGGGCAAAATGGGAAACAGCCCGAGTTCTTGGAGGAAAAAATGTGACCCCTCTAATACGAATCTCTTCAATACTCTTACGAAAATGTCATAGAGTTCAGTTTGGGACCTATAGAGTTCCCTTTAGAACCAATAGGGTTCCCCATAAGGCCTATAGGTTCCCTATAGGACCCAAAGGGTTCTGTATAGGACCCGTAGGGTTCCCTATAAAACCTGTAGGGTTCCCAATACGACCTATAGGGTTCCCTATAGGGCCTGTAGGGTTTCTTATAGTGCCTATAGGGTTCCGTTTGAAGTTCTCTTGTAGGCCACTAGATGGAAGTATTGGTTTCTCGCATTTCTCAAAGGACACAAAAGAGCCCTCCCCTTACCCAAGGAATCATCTCTCGCAAGAGAGTTTTGTACATCCCCAAATGTCTCGCCTTGCCTCATTGTAGCAATCAATAAATTCGACAGTTCCTATTTGTCATCATCATCTTCCAGATAGAATCATTGAGTCCCGTGAAGAAATATGCCCATATTACTTTTGAAAACCACATACGAAACTGAGTAGATTCTATCCAAATGGAGTTTCAGTAAAGAGACGTGCTCGGAAGTTCTGCATTGTATTTCCTTAAATCAAGAGAAGAAAACTGCTTCTTCCTACCGAAGGAAGTAGACGTGCAATCCAGCGACACGTGTGTGGCCGGGCCATAAATTATGCTGATCCCGCAGTACTGGTATTAATAATGCATGTCTCTCTACCATGGAAAAACCCCTAATCGGTTTTTTATTTACACCGAAGTGCTGCGGCAATATTAACCCCGGTCGCCTTTTCCATCGTAATGCCTGGGTTTCGAAACCCAAATCATCCTCCCCGAGTCCTATATGTCAGGAGACCTATAAAACCCTATTGGGATCCTATAGGATTCTAAGGGATCCTATAGGTTTCCTATTGGACATTTCCGTAAGGGCGGGTACCTCATTTCTTACGGAAGAACATTGGATGGTCAACGCGGTTAAGTTGTAAAATGCGTATTCGGCTCTGGTTACTGGAAGTGTACTGCTTATGTGCAACGAGCATACATAAACTATGCTAGTAAAAAGCACAGAGACAAGGTGATAGATGGCGTAGGCCTTTTTTTGCAAACATCGTGCAGATTAGATCCCTCAATTAATCATACTTCCTCCCGTAAAGGACAGATCTGCATATGTATCGTCATGGGTGTCAGACTCATTCCCTCATAGGTGCTGAAAGTTTGTGATGACATTCGTCGACAAGGCACACGATGTTAATTATTTCTTTCCAGGGCATCGACCTCTTCTACTTCTACTGCTACAGGGACCCAAAAATGTGAGAGAAGCTGATAAGTTTGATGCAAAGCTTCTTATGTCCCGTGTCCACAAATAAGGCCAGCGACGTTTCCAGCTGATGGGGTGAGGAAAGTATTCGGGATGAGGAAAGTAATCAAGGCGTAAACAGGATCTACGTCGACCATAGGAGCGGTCACGTTTCATACCTGAGTATTCTTTGTGTAATTCGGCTGCTTTTCAATTGTACTTTATTTTGTATATAAAAAAATTGATCAATAAATGTATTCCGAATGACGGTCCACCCATGAGTTTTTTACATAGAATTTTCACATACATTCGCCAAAAATAAATTATCGCAAAAAGGGGGGCGATACTCGGGAAAGAGACAATGAACTTGTCGGTTTCTGGGAGGATCATTGGGGAGCACGAGAAATGAACTGTGAATCGAATACGTTTTGAGCCCCTGGTGAACCGCATTTGCCGTTGTACTCCAGCGGCAACGCCAACGGATTGGATCACTGCTCACATCCATTGACGAGCCTGAGCTAAAAACCGCATGTTGAAGAATGCGCATACCGGCATTCATATCGACACCCTTTTCGGGATAGAGCTCACGAACTTGAGCGGATCGTGGTTGAAGCAGTCGCAGGAGCGCTTTCTTGCTCCAATTCCGCTCGACGGACGTGAGTTCTTCACATGACATTCCGAACAGCTCTCAACGAAGCTTGGCGATGTGATCCTTCCGCATCGTACGAGGTCTGGGACCCGGTTCTCTCTCGGTTCACTTCGTAGAGCCTCCTTCTGGAAGCACGTCGGGGGACGTGCAGCAGATGTCTACGAGCCACGTGGACGTTTCGTCTCTCGATCTCGATCATTTTCGTGAGGGAATGCTCCTGGCCAAGATAAAGTCTTTATTATAAGTATGAAACACCTTCCTCATAAAGCCCTCAAAACTCTTCATCAATAATGCATATTCATAATATTCATAATGCTTGCATCGTAGGCCACGTCCCCCTGAGTTGGAAGCCCGCAACAATCACCATGATTCCTAAGTCTGATTTTTTTCGATTCTTAAGTCTGACAATCAATTGCATGAATCGTAAAGGCTAATGAATTTCCAGTTCCACATCTGCGTAGGGATATTCGGGCTGAATCCCGAAGTTAATTTAGTTAACTTAAAGGTTTTTCAGATGTCGAATGTGCTTTCATCAAGTGTTCAAATCCACCATTTCATTAAAACATTTTTCTTCATTTCATTTTCTTTGTTCACGTGTTCGCGGCGTTTCGCATTTTCGTTGAGTATATCTCTCCTGATGATTTGATAACACCTTCTTGCATTTAGAGACATTTGAAAGACAGGTCATGTAAACTTCGAACCCCCCCCCAAACATTAGGACTGGTTGCGCCAATTAACTTAACAGTAATAGTGAAATGAGAAACGGGAGAGATCCTGGAGCGGAGGCGGGCTCGGAAGGGGAAACTCCCGGGCTCGCCAAAACACCGTAGTCATGGGTGCCCTTCCCATGACTAAGACTTTAGCTTTACAGGGGTCTTGCATTCAGCCAGCCCCTGTGTCGGGAGGATCTCACCATGGTGGGCGGGAGCATCTGACGGTCCATCACTTCATCGCAAGGCTCTAGCTACATTAAACTCCTATTAGTTAAAAAAAAAAAGAAAGAAAAGGAAATTTAAAAAAATACCAAGGGCGCATTCCCAGCACTGGCATTTAATTGAAACATCGGTTGCATTTTTTCGTTTGGATCAAGCGAGAAGGTTGATGGCGTTCGGGTTTATGGTGAGTTGCGGACCGTGACAGGTCGGGTCCAGAATGGGCCCGAGCAGGACTCCAGTTCGAATGGAGACCTCATGTGGAAGTCACACGTGCTTTCTTACGGATCAGTGTGTCGGTGATCAGTGAAGTGCACCGATGATGCATAACTTGATCAGATTCTGCTTTCCATGCTATTGACTTTATCGAGTTCCCAGATTGAGCATTTAGCCTACGGTTGGTGACAGGATGAAGGCTGTAGAGCAGTATACGTTGGCTACCATTTGTGTATAGCCTAATTTAGAGTGGCAGTGTCTATTGGCCGATTGGCGGAGCTGGCTTGGCCTTGACTTAGGGTACGAGCTGGAAAGTCAACTAATTCATTACATCACCTCAGTTAATGAGACTAATATTTTATAGAAGAGAGCTCGGCCCTTAAGTTGTGGCCGAGCTGGCTTTCTTAAGTGGAAAAGAATTTGTAAAGTTAGGCCTAAGTCATAAATGATGTGTATTCCAGAGTGCTAGCTTTCATCATATTACTAGTGCCATGTACATCTTTTTAATGGCTTCAACCTAAGAATAACTATTAAGATGCAGGGTTAGACAAAATCCATAAATATCCATATAGTTAGGGGGCTCACTCTAGGCCATAATTGTGTGTAGGGGAAAGAGCCCTTAATGGGTGATTTCAGAAGTTGATTTCAGTTTATCCATGTTCCAGCATGAGACATCTTAAATTAATGAAGTTGTATGTCATCTACATCCTAACCTGACATTATATAGAACCTTTTAAACAACCATGATATACTACATTAATGAAGAGCTGTCTAGTTTTGTGCTGATGAGGTGAAAAAGATTGTTCAATGTCTTCTGGCAAGGCAAATCACCCATTAAGGGCTATTCCCTGCACAATGCTATGAGTGAGCCCTTTGCCCTGACTCTATGACTTTTGTAAAATCCTGCATCTTAATATGAACTCTTCAGTTGAAAATTTTGGAAACAATGTATGTGGCACTTGTAACATGCAGAAAGCCATCACTCTGGAATATACAACAGGTTTAATGGCTTCTTATAGGCCTAACCTTAGATGCTTTCCCTTTTTACTTCCATTGAAAGCCAGTTTGACCACAACTTAGAGGCTGTGGCATTTTCTATAGAATGTAGGTGTCATTAACTCAGGAGATTTCATGAGTAAGGACTTCACTTTGTAAAGGATCGGCTTAGTGAATAGATACTGCCTTAAGAATTTATTCATCACTGAGGCCTGAGATAATTGATGAGTATCTCAGTTTCAAGAAGAAAATCATTGGGACTTGAAATTTCAGATATTAGCCATGGCCTTTATCTACATGCAATTGATTTGGATGGGCATGACCTATAAGAAACTATATTTTCCAATTTTCTAATCAGCTTAAGAGATGATGAGGATTAGATCTATCAGGCTTAGTCTTTGTTACACTGGGTGGGGCATATGTATGTACAAAGGAGTTTATCTATATCTTTGATGATTCAAATTCCTTTTGTTGATGGTTCATCTATGGTAGTAAAATCAAATACAGGGTGTTCATAAAGTCTCTTTACAATTTAAAAAATTTATTAAAAAATCAAATGAAAAGATAAATATTTGGAAATTATTACAAAATGAGAAGTAGATATTGAAGTTTTTTCCCATCATTTAATACACCTCTATATGGGCACCATTAGTTGCACGAAGCACATCAAGACGGTACTCGATTTCTTGCCATGTTCGCTGTAGCATAGCCTCATCGATGGTGGCAATGGCATCAGTGATCTTTTGCTTCAGGTCAGTGATGTCCCGTATCTTTGTTCGATACACAATATCTTTAACATAACCCCATAGAAAGAAGTCCAGGGGAGTGATATCTGGTGAACGAGGTGGCCAGGGAATTGGGCCATCCCTTAATCCACCGATCTGGAAATGTTTGATTTAGGAACCCACAGACTTGCAGTCCCCAATGTGGTGGTGCACCATCTTGCTGGAAAATGATGGTTGGTTGAAGGTCATCTAGTTGTGGTGCCACATATTCAGTCAAAAGGTCAAAGTAAACATTTGCAGTAATTGATGCCTCATTGAAGAAAAATGGACCAAGGATTTGATTGCACATGATCCCACACCACACATTAACCTTTGGACTATCTCGGTGAAGTTCACTAGTCACATGGGGGTGTTCTGATCCCCAGATTCTCACATTATGTTTCTTTAAAAAATACCTCTTTCATCAACATGGTACCTGAAATACACAAATGCAATGTGCAAATAATGCAAATAAAAACTTTGATAACCACTTAGTACATAGAACAAATTTGATTAAGATATCTCATCAATTGCCTTTGTAATAAATTTTTTAAATTGTAAAGAGACCTTATGGACACCCTGTACATCCCAAATGATGTGAAACTCAATGGCCCTTCTTAGGCCAAACTGTCATTGGCCCGAGTATGTCATTAAGGTACTTTTCTTTGTGAGAACCTGGCATGATTAGAATGTTTTTGTTATTACTTCTATTACAAATAGGTATTATGCCTGTGCCTAGCCTATCATTAGCAGAGGCAGATGAGTCAGCACAAATTGCAGTTCATTCAGAACTGTTTTACTGGAACATCTCTTGAAGCATTTAGAGAGGTAAGTGAATGTCAGTGACTCTTTCCCTTTNGACGCCTCCTAAAGCCTTGTTGAGAGTCCCGAATGAGCGCGTTTCCTTCTAAGAAATCTAAGAGATGGTCCCTTAGTATGCTCTCCATGATCTTCCCTGGGATGCTCGTGAGACTTACCGGCCTGTAATTTCCTGGATGTAATGTTCTCCATTCTATGAGTGTCTGGATGATAGGTCTATTGCAGGGGTCAGGAACCTTCTTGGCCATGTAAGCCATATTAAGATTAGGCAAAGTACTTGTGAGGAAAAGATTTTCAGAACAACATAATTTTTTCTGAAGTTGCCAGCAGACATATGCATTCCTTGATGCATGTGAAAAATGAGAAACAACCAGGATTTTCAGCGATGATTCAATTAGCCAAACTTTTCTGCTCATGGGCCATAGGTTCCCAACCCATGGTCTATAGGGAACTTTACTCAGGCAGTTTTTCACTATCACTAAAGACTATCAGTATGGCTTGCTAAGGAACTGAAACAGGGCAAAATAAATTGCTATTCTGACTTCTATATTGTGCTTTTACCTTTTTATCAATTTCTTTAATCATGGTGATATGCCAAATGACATTGTTACTGGGAAATTCTAGTGGTATTTGAATAACTTCAATGACTAATGTTTAGAAATTATTCTATAGATATTGTTTTAAAAGGTGGAAGTAGAATTTGGCAGTTTTGCACAGGTGCAGAAACCATTCCCCTCCTACTGTAATGGTACATTGTTGAATGTCATATTCTTGGGAAAGGAGGAACATTTTCATGTATTGTAGTATTTTCTGATTCCTGAAGGTTATTTTCTTCAGGAAGACAATTCTATAAGTGCTGTTACGTGAATAGGCATTTTCACCAGTCTTTGGTGCATAAACTTTCTTTGAATAATTCTTCCTCATTTTCCCTTCATGTAGAAATATCCTTTTCCGTTCCCATCAATTGGACACCCTTTTTATTTGAATACTGGGATATTGAGAAGTATCCTCAAGAGTGAGAAAAATACAGTAGGGTAAACACCTCGGTTTTTTGGTCACTCTGATACAACTCCCATAGGAATTGGACACCCTGTGTACACACTGGGAAACACTAGTAATAGGTCCTTGTATGGGAAGATGCTGATAGAATGCCTAAAAATGGCCAGATTTACCAATTATGTTGTATTTAAGCCTCACTGGCCAACAAATGGAGACCAGTTAGAAATCAGGGTGCTTACCCTAGTTCCTACTTATATGCCATGAAGAAATAGTGTCTTTGATGAAAAAAGTGATGAATCAACCCTTTAAGATGTGGCTCCCATTAATCCCAGTGCTTTCATGCAGTACTCAGATGTTTCAGAAAGTTTCATAGTAAAACTTTTCTCTCCATATAACTCAAGTAAATTAGCCCAGTGACAATAGGTACATGAGTTGTCCCATTAGTAGCTTTTAGTGATAAAATCTGGCATACAATGGCCATTGTTGCTGATGAGCCAGGTGGCTATATTGAGCACCTCCATTCATGGTTCATTGTTGCACCAATCCTAGATGATTACCCATCACAAATGTTGCTCTTCTATATGACATAAAAGTTGTCTTCCAGAGACTAATGCATAGTGGAGCATATTCTTTAGCATTTGATTCCCCTTGACTCCATCTGGCAAGGGCCCATTCACAGTTTCACAAAGGGTCTGCATGCATGCATGTCCTATGTTGACCTTTTTACCATGGCTGTCTCACATTCTAAGATTCAACCCTCAAATGCTCTCACTTTCCAACATCATGGGTCAAACTTTAGATGTAATCCATAATTTGCTTCACCCATGTCACAGGCTGATGAAGCCTCTGAACATTGCTTTAATGCTTCCTACCTGTTCCTGCATGGTGCCACTCAATACATGTCATGCTTGCCTTTTGCTAGCTGTAAGGTTGTTCTTGCTATTCTCACTCTTTAACCCTTTCTGTCAGTGGTCAGAACATTGAACCACTTTTTTATTGTTCACTTTTAGCATGAGGAACAGTGGTCAAGGTTTGTGACCACCCTCAAGAGTAGTTTCATGAGCCATCTAGTGTTTGATTTCCTGAACTTTTTACATGAAAGGGATGAACACAACTTAAACCTTAAAACAGCTAGCAACTGCTGAATTTTGTTAAATTTGCAAAAATTGTAAAAGTCAAACTGCATACCCCAATGAGTTAATGAATTATGCTGAATGTTAATAGCCTGTGACTAATATTTGAAAATGAAATTATTGGAGAACATAGCAATAACAATGTTGCATAAGTTTGTTGCCATACTGTAGCCTTACATAGCAAAAATGTTCTCTCTCATGGCAGGATTGATCCATGAAGGTGATGGGCCCATATTTGCATTGGATCATGAAGTTAGGATTCAGAGCCCTTCATCTTCTGTTCAACTCATGCAGTCATTGTCCAGCCATTGGGACCTGAAGTGACAGGCAGTGTGTTTCGAATTAATTTTCATGTTAATGAATTCATACCTTATGACATGTGGATGTTGATTTGAAGCACTATGAAGGTATGATGTCTTCAGAATTTCTTGACTGGTATGCATTTTCAATTGAATATATATATTTGCAAAGTGGTACTAGTTTTACTTGTTCTTTTAATCATTCTTCATGGGAAGGAGTAGTCAAAGGGTGAGTATGAATACTCAGAGTTCAGTCATAATTATCTGTGACATTCCTTTTTTGGTACCTAATCCTGGCCTCCAATATTTCATTTGTTTCTTCAGGGTTCCAGAGATATCCTTAACTCTTTGAGTCTCTGTGTCTGGAAACATGGACTAACTTCTGTGAAATTTCAGCAGGTTTCTTTTTATGTTTTTTCTATAAATTTTTTGCTAATGTTTGGCACCAGGCATTTGGTAACATTGCATGGCATCAAGAGTTTGCAGCACTGGCCTAGCATCAATGGTGACTGAGTTAAAATAAGTTAGTAAATCTGAATGGAGTTCTAGACCTATATTTTCAGGCCAATGATCAAAACATTTTCTGCATACCAAATAAGCTAACATTTCTTTTGGCAGTATCATGCATGCAGTGTCAACAGGTTCTTTTATAACAGTATTGTTCTATAGGCATTAAATTGTGCAAAGAGAATAGTTTTGAGTAAATATTACTGATTTTTCCGGCAGGTGGATTGCTTGCAGGAAACGTAACTGGTTCCAGTCGGGAATTAAAAGGTCTGGCATTTTCCGACAGGAAATGCAGGAACCCAGCTGGATTCTGTTGGTTCATTCCAGCTGGAAACGGCATACCAACTTACGACTAGTTCTGGTTGGAAATGCTGCAGTTCCTGCTGGAAGTGGCACACATTCCCTCATGGAAAGCTTGCCGTTTCTACCTGGAACTTTTTTTTTTTTTTTACTGGGTATCGACTTATGACTGAAGTCTCATGGACAAATGTGCGTTGCCTGCTCTGGTGCTCGCTCTGAAGATTCGCTGAGGATTCAGGTTATCAGTGGAGCAAAGCAAAGCAAAACTGATGCAGGCGCCGTTACGGACAATGTGGTCGAGGAAGAAATACCTCTTTGATTTTGAAATTCATTCGTCGGGGCAATTTCTGTTCACTATGAAATAATGTTTCCTTTTCTTTCCCACGCTTGTCCAGTTTCTTGATCTTTAGTTTTTTTTTCCCGCGTATTTGTTTCTACATATCAAATTGATTTTTATCATTTAATTTGCGCATACTGTGCCTCGGCATCTACGGGATGCATAAATGCATCCATCGTGAACTATAGATCTGATTTCGGCAGTGAGAATCCGCCAATGACTGGTTTTAGTTGATGAGCCGTTACAATAATTGTAGGTCCTTTGGTAGAAAGCCGCCTGTCAATTATTCAGTAAGTATATGGAACTGCGGGAACTCGAATCAACGTCTGATTTTCAAAGTTTTACCCTTTGGTTACAAATTAGCTGATGAATTCATCGCAATTTAAAAAAAACTGCGATAACTGAAACAATTTAGAAACGCTATGTCTCAGGAATTATCTTCTATATATATACGGGGTGTCCGAAAAAGAACTCCGGAGCTTCGCAAATAAATATTTATTCAATGAATAAACACGAAACATTTTTGTTTTCACAGATCAACACGTAATAGCTTCAAGTTTTAGTATTAATCAGCGCACTTGAATGCTTGCACCGTTGACAGCCCGGCAGACGCCAAAACGATATTCCACCTCAGCGCATGCCCGAGGCAACATATCCACAGGTATCGCAGCGGTTGCCTCGGTAATTCGTCGTTGCAAATCGGCAACACTCTCCTCTTTTTCACTGTAGACGATGTCCTTAACGTGGCCCCAAAAGAAAAAAAAATTTGTTGCACAGTAACAAGTGATTTAAACTTGGAGTAACGCAAAGCACACTGCGCTTTCTGTTCGGGCGACGCCATGACTACATTAAGCGCTGTAGCGACGTCATGACTACATTAAGCGCTGTAGCGACGTCATGACCAGTGCTGCCAACTGCATCCAATACCTGTAACTTTTGCTAAACTTGAATCTGTACTCTGCTGATCTGTGAAAACAAAAATGTATTGCATTCACACTCTCAATACATATTTGCGTTTGTAACTCCGGAGTTCTTTTTCGGACACCCTGTGTTATGCTTGGGCGTCTGTACCTCCGCGAGCATCATGTGCGCATGCGCGGCGCTTGTCTGTCCCGCACTCTCCAGCTCGCCCTTTCTTTCGTTTTCCCTTACTGACTGTCGGATCTTTTTTCGGAAACGTAATAGCCCGGGGAGGGGTGTGTGGGGAGATAGTATACGGAGTTCGGATAGTATACGAAGACGAAATAAAAGAGCGTGGCGTGCGGGAATCGAACCCGGGGTCTCCTGATTGCCGGTCAAGTGTACTGCCACTATACCACCGAACCTAAGATCATACTTCTCTTTGCCATCCCTAACACTACAACGGGAGAGAGAGGCAGGCATTCGGCGCTCGCACTTGGCTCCCTACTTAAGGCGATACGGACTTTTCCGCGGGGGCGTGAAAAAAACATCCCTGAGTATTACATTTGGAAAGATTAATTCCTCGCCGGAAAGAGATCTCCGCCCCTGTATTTATCGGGATCTCGGCTCTTTTATCGATCGGCGCTCTCGCAAGGAGAGTGACTCCGAAGGTGAAAGTGGCGGGATTCCATCTGGATGGGATAGAGCAGGAGCGCTTCCCGCGAATCGGAAAGACTCCGTCGGACTTGTGAAACATACCGTTTCTCTACCATATTTTTCACTCATAGGCCTGCATGAAAAGTGGCGGAGATGGACTGTATCATAGGCGTGAACACCCCCGTGGGTAAGGGGGAAGAGGAGGGATGCTCAAGACGTAGAATGTCCGAGCAGCTGCTGCGCAGAGCGTTGATAGGCCGCTGACTGAACTTGTGAATACCCGTAAATGCTCCACGCTTAGCCTCGGCCGACCTGGAGGTCGTGGATGTCTTCCTCGGGTTGGGGTCTGACTCTTGCTCTCGAATTCTCGGTTTCTTTTCAGCCTTCGCGACTGTCGGATCCGTCCTCGAGAGGACGGAGAGAGACCTTCTGCCGCGTAGAGTGTTCAAAGAGCCTCTGACTGAAGTCGTGTATTCCCGTCTATGTTCAGGACCGTATAATGGGGGGGGGGGGATTTGCCCAGGGTCCCATGCACATGCCCGATGATATATGCACTATTTTCAGTAGCGTAGCGTTCGTTAGCAATGAAGAATTGACGGAGTGTGTTTAAAGCCGGTGGGGGGGTTAAGTGAAAAGAGGGCTCTTACGTGAATATTGCCCCAGGCCTCCCAATTCCTTTTGGCGGCCCTGTTACACGCTTAGCTTAGGCCAGAGATGTCAAACTTGATTAAGCTGGCGGTCGTATGGAACACTTCAGGAGTGATTGGGTCCACATTAACAACGCTTACACTAAAGTTTCAACTACTAACAGAGTTGGAAAAGTCTACGCTTTTCCAAAACCAACTGTTGAAGAGGACTATGCGTACCGGAAAAAATGAACAAGCGAGCAGGCAGTTTGACACCCCTGGCCTGGACCGACCCGAAGTCCGTGGGAGTCTTCCATTGGTTGGGATGCCCGTCTCACGCTCTCCTGCTATTACTTTCTCTCCGGCTTTTGCGACTGTCGTATCTGTTCTTGAGAATGGGAATCATTGAACGCCTTGCGTAACCCCCCCCCTAGCTAAGGGGTGTTCATACCTCGATACGAACTTTCACGAACCCTCGTACAACACTTGCATTCCCGCTTTCCTCCTCGCGAAGGAGAGTAGATCCGGATAGTGAAAGCGGCGGGATCCCAAACTTGCGTCCAGCACTCAGTGGTAGGCTTACCCTCCCTGCCGCAGAAGGCACGCATTTCCAATCGGCCTCGATTCAATACACCGTATTGGCAAAACTATCTTCGATGTCCTCATCTTGGCATTGCAGCGAAGCTTAGCAGAGGGCATTGACGCACAAGTGAATTGGCTCAAGTGACAACGTGAAGTAATTCTTACTCCGCCTCGCTTACATGTGCACGCTGGAAGAAATTTCTTTCTGCAGGACTATTTTATTTAATTGCATAGTTCTAGAGACTCCTGAACAGAGTATCGATTGTGTGTGAATTGGTTGAAATTCCATGCTGGTTCTCACTTTTGAACTTAGAATTCTGTGAACGAGATTATGCGCACGGTCTTTTTGTTTCACAGCATCAAGAACAAGGAGAATGCGAGAACTGCAGGAAATATTCTCACCTCGGACGCCTAAAAAGCTATGAAAGGAGGGGAAACTTGGACATTCGAAAATACCTGAAAATATACACCGGAGCCGACGTTGCGATATCTCTGAAGGATGCCACCGACGAATACATCAAACGGCATTACCCCAAAGCTTACACAGATGCCTACTCCTTACCCGAAGGGTACATTCTGAGTAATCGGGAATTTAATGACCTGAGGAGCAAGACGATGAAAATGAACAAATATCTTCAACAAGCTGAGGTTAGGCAAACTAAAGCTGAGGAAAATCTTGACAGGCAAAGAACGACCGAAGAAAATATGGACATCCCGCCGTCCCAGAGATCGGTTTTCGTGGTTTTCGATAAGCTGAAAGACGCGTTCAAAGATGGGCCATCCCTCACGATTATGGATTATGTGTTCACGAACACCTTGCTCAAGGGTGTCAACGAGGAGCAGAAAGAGAAATTCATCACGAACTTTGGAGTCACAAAAGAGGACCTGAAACCGGGTGATCATGATGTTTTCGGGGTTGGAATTTCTGGGGAGGACGTTGTCGGGATTTTCTTTCAGGTCAAGGCGACGGGATCTTCCGAAAACCCCAAAACTATCAAAATTTCTCTCGCGAAAGCCACGAAGCAAATTGAGAAAGACCTCACTGTATTCTGCACTATGTGCGGTGAGTTCTTGCATGGGAATGTGAAGTTGGCGGGTTTTCCGGCTTTCCCGATGCTTTCAAGGTCAGATTTGAAAGATCTCATCAAGTGCGGCGATTGCGCGGCGCGAATCCTCACCGCGGATGATCTCTGTGACCGAGAAAGTTTCCAGTCATTTTTGAAAATAAACAAGATCGAGTTGATGGAACCTCAGCAACCAAACGAACCTGCAATGCAGAGCTTCAAGGACATCTTTGACCTCTACGTTTGCGCGGCGTCGGCTGTGGACCTTCCGCGCAACCCCACTGAGTTGTACGACCGATCCGACAAGCAGATGAAGACGATGCTCGCGATTTTCACTCCCCAACAAAGAGAACTCGTGAAGAAGAAATCAAAGGTCATACTCGTGACAGGCACGTCGGGAACCGGAAAGACTTTTGTTCTTAAGAAGAGAGCCCTGGAGCTGGCAAAGGACGGAGACGTCGTTGTGCTGAACCTTGCTGGTGGAGAACTCACAAAGGACTTCCAACTTGAATTTGAAGGTGAGAGAAATGATGCCAATCGGTCGAAGGGAGTTATTTACCTCATATGCTGACATTCATAGACACGTAAATATTACGCTTCCGCATGTTGAAATAAATTTCCTTTCGCGAGTGTTATGGGTTGCCTGCTGCCATCCCTTACAAAACGCCCACTGGAGAACTCCCTTCCCCCTCTACACGGTGTGTATTTAGGATCTGGTGGACGTCCCTCCAGATTGAATTTTGCACAAGGGGACGTCCTCCTGGTTCTAAATTCACTTGGGTGATGCGCGTGTGGGTTTCCACTAGGTGGGACGTGCATGTGGATCCAAATATGCCTCGAGGGCTATCCAGAGGAGTGCAGTCTTGCATTATACCTAATCGTTTTTCTTCTTCCTTGAACAAATACAAACGCTACTTGGCATTGCTAAATCTTTCGCCAACTGGCATTATTCCTTATTTGCACGCCTTCAGTCCCACGGTAAATATATTCCACCTCCTGTCCCCCGGAGGGAACACGCCCATCCAACTTCTTTCCCCTTGTGATCCACCTGTAATCCAACTGTCGTCCACCCCAGTGGATGCAGGTGGATGCAATCCACTTTAATCTGCATTTCGTCTCTGACTGGAACGTCTTTTCACCTCGCTCGGACGTTCTTCATCGGAAGTGACATGCGCATGGTTGTAAGGCTAATATGGGAAAATGTCCTTTCAACGTTAAAACCGTCAATAAATCACCCACGAGTCAAAGAAACCGTGAACGAAACACACCTGCCCTGATCAAGCGCTGAACTCTCACCCATTCCATGTTCAATACCTTTTATCTCTACCGTAAACGCGGGTAACCGCATGTGCAGCCTGACCGTGTGGAACGAGGGAACACGGACTTCATGCAGATGGTTCGAGTTAATCAGTTCCAGTCGGTTGTAGCTTTCCCTGTTGCTCCTTCTTATTCCGTACTAAAGAATAATACATCCTAACGCGTTCTTCATGCTGGTGCAACTCACGATTATGTATGCGATAGAAGTTCCATACCGACATACGATACCATATCGAAATTTTGCAACCCACCGGCCTGTGGCATCCATGAATCATTTTCTCACAGCATGCTGCCGCAACCTTCTGCAATGTAGATATATATATTTCATGTATTTCACTTAAAAATAATTAAGTTTACATTTTTAAATCAATAGTTATGGGAGTATACAATTTCTACAACGTTCTCACATGTTGATACTAATAAAATCATGAAAACTTCTTTCTCTTCGTCAAATTTGTGACGGATGAGAACATTTTTCGTCGTGAATCGGACAACTGCAAGCACATTCAGATTGATGAAAACGGTTGTTGGCAAGAAGAAAAACCATTCGAGGAAATTGTGGTTTCATTTATTTTCTAGCGGCGAAACTTCAAGAAAATAAAGATATCGAGGTATTTGACGGGAAAGAGGAGAGCCTGGAGGGCGAAATAGGAGAGGACGAGCTGGTAAGACTGACGGCATTCCTGAATGGGAAAGGGAAAGGAAAGCATGTTCTCATTGATGAAGTCCCCATCACACTTGGATTCCCGGGCATCATTGACACAGAAGCCCTCGAGGCCCATTGGGGGAAATGGATTGAAGACTTGAAGGAGATTAAGTCGATCACTATCTGCATTAGACCCAATGATCAAACTTATACGAGAGATTTCCCCATCGATGAGATAAAGCCAGCCGGATGCGAAATCACTGTCCTCAATGATATCAAGAGGAACACTCGAAACATATCGGAATTATTCGTTGCCATCGGAAACTACTCAAGGCGTGTCTTCGTATCGACTGAGCCCTCCTTGGACTTGTCCGAGCTCTCGTCAAAGATGGATTCGAGAGAAGATGGTGGAGGACGTCTTCCCCGCTTCATCGAGATGACGTCGTGCCAGGCTCTTCATCGCAGATGCACACATGAACTGGTCTGTCAGGTCGTGAGAGCCTCGCACGCCATTTACGATAAATGCAGAGAGTCGGCGAAGAAGATGCCTGCCTATGTCGTCGTCGATGTGGAGTGGAGAAGAGATGCTTTCCTCAACGTTTTCATGCACTTATACCCAGAGTTTCCTGTCCTTTGGAGGCTCTACGACGACGTATTCCGTGGGAATCCTGCCCCTTCGGGTTCCTTCCCCCTCGTTGTCCTCACTGAGAAGGAAATGATGGGATGTCACCCCGTGAACCTCACGATGATCCTCGACTTTCCTGGTTCGACATGGGAAAACTACTGTCGATTGATAGCGACCGATGGAGAAAACAAGATCCTCGTGATCGAGGGAGAAGAGTGGAGAACGGGGAAGTTTTCTCACGTCCCTGAAGTTGTAAGAAAAAATCCTATGTGGAAGATCGAGGAAAGAGAAGTGGATGAAGAAGATCTGAGAACAAAACTGGAGGAGGCGAGGCGAAAATTCGATGAGGACGTCTGGAAACTGGACCCTTGGGGATTTCCTGAGCAATCTTTCCCTGGAATGGATCTGGATTGGGTCAAAGGAGAGAAGATTGCAGACGTGGAATTCATCCCTGGATCTCGTCTCATTGGAATATTTGGATACCCTGCATCGGGAAAATCTAGGAAAGTCGATGCGATCGTTGGACGAGAGGAGAGGCAAGTTCTCATTCTCCACTGCGGCGGCGAATTGCTTCTCCAAATCCAGCGACAGCGGTGGAGGGCGAAACCCAATGTGAAAGTCGTTCCAACGTGGGTCAACTCTCTCCGAAGCATCCTAGAGGAGGTAGAAACACATAGAAAGGACGAAGAAGTGGAAGACGAGGAAGAAAAAGAAAAAGAAGGGGAAAAAAAGAAAGTAGAAGAGGAGGAGAAGTCCGAAGGAAAAGAGAAGGTGGTGAGGGATCTCCTTGTGATAGTCGAAGACTACGCTTTTTTCCCGTTAATAGAGATTTCACAGATCTTGGAGACATTGAAAGGAAATAAATTGACGCTAGTTCTTGCTTACCAACCTCATTCACGTTTGAAGGTCACAGTGAGGGAAACTGTAATCATGCTGAAAAAGAGCCCAGAATGTGATGCGATAGTGTTTGAGTCTGAACCGACTTACGTTGCTCTGATGAAGCACATCCGAGAAAACGAGACTCCAACTCCTCTGAACTTGGATTCAAAGAATTTGTCTGTGTCTGGAAAGCCTGCCGCCATCGTCCCTGGCCCGCCCGTCCAATACGTCAAAATCGAAGCCAGCAATTGTTCAAGACAACATCAGGGATACATCTGCTCTGGGGAAGGCTCGTGTGGGATCACTGCAAATGTTCTGTCTTCCTACCTTCAACTTTTGAAAGCGGAAAGCCGATCCGAGCAGAAGGCGGAATCTGAGCAGAGCGATACATCCCAGCAGAAAGACAAATCCAAGAAGGGCAAAGCCAAGGAAAAAGGCAAATCCAAGAGAAAGGACGAATCCGAGCATCTCGAAGCATCCCAGCAGAAAGGCGAATCCAAGCAGAAAGCCAAATCCGAAATTCCACACATCCTGGTATCAGACGAAGGCCTACTCGAAGCATTGCTCGAGAAGGAGAAGAAAACCTGGCCAAATGGAAGTGATGAAGTCCTGTTCCAAGCGACACGCCTACAGGATTTTCGTGGGTGCGAAGCTTCGTGCATTGTTTCCATCAACGTGAACGACGACTGGCTGCTAGAGGTGATCTCCCGCTCCAGGACTCGACTCATCATTATCGACAACCTCATTGGACACATGAACTTATGGAAACAAATGGAGAAAGAAGGACATGTGAAGGTCATTCCCTGTCCGACTAATCCCGAAGAAGACCTGAGCATCCTCCTGCGATTAGACGACCAGGAAAAATTTTTACTTGTAAGTCTCCATTCCTTTGTTCACCCTTCTGGTTTCTCTCTCTCTCTCAGCACGAAGTTCCATCCTCTTATACCCCATTAGCAGATAACATCGAAACAACATTGAATGTTGATTCAACATCCGGACATCGAATCTATATTCAACAAATGTTGGTTCCATGTCAAATCAAAACACCCATTTACCTCACTCCCTCCGATTTCCATGGAGTTTGCTGAGCTTGTAGGAACTATTATAAAAAAATGCCATGCAAAAGAAGCTCTCTACCTCAAGTACTTCCAGAATTATGGAAATTTGAAAGCAAAAAGTGACTAATTGTGGGTCAAGTCATCATCACTTAAGTGCTCATACGTTTAGTTATAATCAACATAGAAAACCGATATTGGTGTTATTTTCATGGTCTTTCCATGCTCTTTCAAATGATATGTTACTCAAGGACGTTCAATAAAAGTGAAGATCTAAGGTGAAAAGGTCTTATATTTGACCTTTACTTCCTGAAAATGGTCAATTTTACATTTTTCGGAAATGATTATAACATTGTCAATTTCTTATGCATTAGTGCTCAAATTGTAAACTTGTAACTGCAATGGGATCAGGAGTTACAAACAAGAGAGTGATAGAAGGTACATGAATATCCCCATATGAGTCGCTCCATGTCATGTGGTCCAATGGCGGTTGCTACACCTACCGGTTATTATGCCGTGAAAAGTCCTGTGCGCTGGGGGTCTTGAGAAACGGATGAATCCGAAGTTTCAGCCCTCTAGGTCAAACGGTCTTTGAGATGTGCCCCTTGAAAGTTTGAGACGGAATGGTAAAATGGCCCTTAAACAAATTCAATATCTCCCGAAACACTTAAGCTAGAAAGCCGATTAATAGCTCATTTTAAAGCGGGTGGGTAGCACCTCTAACTTTTTCTTTAGGGTTTTCTATGCCTTGATTAGAAAAATTGATAAAATTATTACATTTTGAAATCATCAACTTCTCAACCATACGCAATTCCCAGAGAAAAAGCGTGAAATTAGACCAGCTTTTAGGGTATCTTTTATGCATTGTGAGGTTAGTCCAAAGGAATGTATTTTTGTTTTTGATTTGCTTCAAAGTTCTGCTACGCGTACTTAAAGTTGCGAATATTGCCATATTTGGTCAACTTTAACCTTGAATAACTTTTCTTTGATTCAAAGTACAACTGTGAATTTTCCATAGAAGGATAGGTCTATCGAAGCTCTTTTGATCCATATGAGTTTGGTTATGCTACTCTGAAATTGCGAACGTTAAAAATTTTTTTCCTCGACCATCTCGAGCGAGATTCACCAGGAAGCGCTTCGCTCCTCGTCGAACCTGTTTGGGCAGGAAATCATCATACTTGATTTTGTTGGTTAGACATGGCATGGGAACACACATTCGCGTATTTTAGAAACATTATGTCATTTAAATATCGATCTCGACGATGTGCGTGTCGTCGGTGAAGTCCATCTCCACCCCTTTTCATGTAGGCCTATGAGTGAAATTTACGCCAGATAAACGGGATGGTTACTACGCGGCCGGTGGCGTCTTTCCGATCTAAGGGTTCGTGTTCCATACAGGTGTGATCCCGCCGTTTTTACCCTGGGGAGTCACTCTCCTTGTGAGAATGCCGATCAATAAAGGACGGGGTTCTAATTGATAAATGGGTCGAGATCCCGATATCTCTATTAACTTTTTTTTAAACGTGGACTGGGACGGACATACACAGCCAAGGACAAATGCCACAAGCGTCGACACTGAGTAGAGGAAAGGGAATTCTATATCGGACATTCCTGACGGCATTCCCCACCTTCCCACTCTTCCTGTCATAATGTATCCCGTTTTCACGGGCCAGGGGAAGGTGATGGCAACTTCGATGCCACTCCGGCCATAGGCTCTCCATCATTGCACTTCGGGTACTCGAAAGCAGCCGGGTGAACAGTCGGCCCAGGAGAATACCGCCTGCCGCCGGTCGGATTCGAACCTGGACCCTTATCCACCGAGCCACAGTGACGCGGTCATAAATCTATGATCTGATGATGAAATATATGATGATGAGATCTCATCCCGGCGAGGAAGTCATCCTTCCATAGGGGACTACAAGTGTAATACGCGGGAACGTTTTACATGTCCCTGCTGAGAAGTCCGTATCGGATCGCCGGTTCTGTATCGGGGTGTGCGTAGAATGCATCTCTCCCGTTGTAATGTTGTGGATAGCATGCAAAGAACTATCTGATCGTATTTGGTTCGGTGGTGTAGAGGAAAGTACTTGTCCGCCAAATAGGAGGCCTTAGGATGGATACCCAGCCGCTCTATTGTTTTTCTTTCGTCATGCTATCTGAAAACTCCCCCCCCCCAGGCTTTTACCTTCTCCAGAATAGATCTGACTGCCCCAATAGCCGGAGGGAAGGTGCTCGCTCGAGAGAGCGAGACGCCCAAGACGCCCAAGCATCTAATATATATAGATGATCGTGACTGACTGACTGACCGACTGATGCTATTCTAACCATGTTATGGAGAAGTTAGAAATCTGAAACTTGGTACACATGTACCTTTTTGGATGCAGAGTTCAGAAAACTCCGACTTTGGAGGTACATTCCCTGGGGGGCACACATTGGGGGGGAAAGTTTTTAAATGTATATTGGGACGGATGAGGATGGCATGGAGAGGCTTCACTGGATGTCTTGGGATCGGTGGTGTAGTGGTAGCAAACCTGACCGGCAATCAGGAGGCCCGGGTTCAATTCCCGGACGTTCCTTGGCTTTATTTCAGCGTCCAATGCCCTCCAATTCCGTTACTCATTCCCCTTTCTTCCCCAATCACTATCCAAGGTAATGGAGCGCCGAAAGCGCGACCAAACTCGCTAGTGCAGTATATGATATATGTTCCAGGGCCCGACCTGGGATGTAGTAGGAGAACGATTAGGGGCTATGGCTATCTTGGACGGGAATATTTTGGACGAGAAAACTGGCGCCATTCTTCCGGAATACATCTCCCTTGAAACCTGGCAAGCCGTCGATCCAGACTTGGATCCCTCATCCCCTTTCACTGATTGGAGTTACGTATGGACTGGTAAGTGAAGGATTACTGAGAGAGACAATCCCAAACAATTTCCGGGAGAATGTGGAAGGACTACTTAAGGCAGCGCTGTACCGAGGATACTTGACGCCCCTGTGCTAATATCAGTCCAGCGCCCCCTCTCTGTACCTCTCCAGCTTCCACAACACCAACAATACATTACGTGTTAATATCTGTTTAATTTAGTTAGATTCAGGATAATTTGCAATTTTTTTAACGTTTTATTCACATTTTGTTATTTTCCGGCAGCCAATCGGCGCACCCTCAGTTCGGCGTCCTGGGAGCGGGACATCGCTCGCACACCCCTTGTTTTGGCACTGGTTGAAGGATGGAGTCTTTTTTTCTCCATCCGGTGTATTTACCTTTCATGTTCATTACTTTCCGGTGCTGAGCCTAAATATATTGATCTGTCTTTCTGATATTGCTGCCCAGTCCCTTCCAGATATTCCCGGCTGTACATTTCTGATGGTAGTCGACTTTCTAACGGCATCCAACGCTTCTTAACTCTGCCACTGTGAGGCAGAAGAATTAGCTGCTGAGGTCTTACGAGCATGGGATAGAGTTTCCTGTCGAGAGCGGATGAAAGAGCATTTCATTGACTTTACCTTGTCCGAGTTTGTTCCTCGCCGATAATATTCGACAGGCGCGCATGGTCGTGAAAATATTGTCACATTGATGCAAAGCAATTAGCGGAGAACGTTTCCAAATCACACTTGGGAATGTTGGTCAAAATACGAACAGTAGGGAAGCAGTTCTCACTGCGGAAGTTTGACAGAATAAAATGTGGATATCGGTTTTTCAGTCGAGATGACATAAGCTCCTGTGGCAACTGAAAATGCATTTAAAGGTATAAAGTTCATCAAGGCATTAGAGAGCAGGCGGATCTTTGGACACCCACAAAGGGTGGTGGAGACTCCGGTCACCAGACAAATGACAAATGACCTTGTAGAAGGCCTTTCACTGTCTCACCCTCTGCGTCGGGTATATCTCAAAGTACGTACGTCAGTGCTGCAGAATTTTTTTCGTGAAGAAAGTAAAAAAAATATGAGAGAGGGTGACAAGCATCAACTCATTTAAACTTTAAAATTGCACATTAAAAAACATTTCTTGAATATCTACGGGCAGAATGTAATATGAATTTTCCTTCTGCGAAAGAAGGCCATCACAGCTCGACAAATCGAAAACACTAGTAAAATCTGAGTTAGCAGCTTCCCGAGGCAGGTCAACTCGGTTCGCCTGCCCGAAGACACGGATAATCCCCATCAGCATTTATCTTCGTTCTTATCATTTTTACGAAGGACCGACAAATTGCCCATAATGACAGCAGGGTTCTTATCTTCAACCCACTCTCTAATGCCTGGAGGAACTATCTTACTTTTTGGCTTCCCTGTATTTTTCCTCTCTCCTCACATTCATACTCTTTTACAGGTCTTAATGGAGAGGTGCCTGCTGTCGATGGTGAAAGAAACCAGAGCATCCTTGAACTCCTCAAAATGAAAGGGATAGAGTGGAAAGATGAAAACCCCCCAGTGCCCTTGGATATGGGGCATGGCGTTGAAGGATTCCTGAAGGGACTATCTCTTATCCTCACGGGATCCCTTCTACACTTCCCTCTCTTAAAGGTCTCTTTCTCATAATCAATTCTTTAACTAACATTCCCTACTGGCTGGTACCAGTGAAACTTTCACGTCTTCGTATTTAAGGTTAATGGATTTCTGTTTCAAAAAATTTAAATGAAACACAGAGCTGGAATTTTCAACGGTCATATTTCGAATCAATAATATTGCGTGCACTCCTATTTTGTTCCCATTTTATGTACACCAGTTACGTTCGGGTCACCCTGACTCGATATACGTTTCCTATGGTTTGAATAGGAATTCGCTTGAGTTTTTTTGCTGATTCGTAATTTCTTATAGCAAAGGTATCGATCACACATGTGTTCATTATTTTATTAGCTATGTTTGCATACCTAATTATTGTTAACACTGAGTTAATTCCAAAATGTTTCAACAAAAACGGATTTCCAAAATTGTCAATTGCGACAAACCTTTCTCTATTATTGACTTCGCAAGGCACATAAAACGTACTTGTGCTCAAATTGCAAATATTTTTTCCACGCGACGTGCAGTTGATGCTTATTTTGTTGTCATATGCGGAAGGACAAAAAGTACATCCGGCTCTTTTTTGCTGTATGTTGCACTCAGTCCTACATAGGAGTTCGAGTCATTGCATGGTCTAGACAGTCGCGCAGAAATGACGACGGTAGCAGAGGACGCTATGCGTGTATAATATTCTCTTGTCTCTAGCAATGCGCAAAAGCATGAACTATATGCCCAATTCTACCAGCAACAATCTTCTTTTGAAGAGCTTGTTCTATTGCTATCCCGGATTTATTGCAGTCCACAGCGCATATGTGTTGTAGGCCGAGGTGTCCAACATATATCCAAAATAAATGTTACAAGGTAATGTAGGGCTCGCCCGCGTAGTAGGAGTTGTGATGGCATTACATCTGTTTCTTGCTGAAGAAGTCAACACCTCTTGAACATTATTAGCATGTGCTCGCTAACCTTTGAGTGCTGTGCATGTGCCACGTCAGGAAAACGTCTTATTAGGTTTTCTCCCTGTCATATGTAAAGTTCAGATTCCCATAGACAAAAAAGGGTTGATTCAATCGTGTATTTCATACCATCTCTGAAAAACATGAGAGACATGGCAAGGCAAACGCAGCAACAGAAAGACGGAGCGAAGAAAATGCTGCAAGAGGGTGTAATGCAACAAAAATTCACGCGGCGACCCGGATGGACTCTTGTAGCCGAAACCAGATTTAATCCGCACTTTCCCAGAACTGGCAGAACACTTGACTTTGAGAATCACTACATTTCTCAACAGCAAGTGCTCCGGAAGCTTGTTCCGAGAAGGTTCAAGATGGTGTAACACGTGCTGAAAATGCACTAGTATGTCATTCGGGTCAAATAGACCCGAGCATAACAAGAGGGGGTATTACAAATATTTCAGTAATGCCTCATGGAAAATGAGTTCGGCTTTGAGGCCGTAAATATATTCGACAAGTTAGAAAAAATAAAAAAAAGTAAGATTTTTTCCATGAAATGCATCGAAGTTACATCGGGATGAATGAGTGTTTCGGGTCAAATAGACCCGAACAGAATAGGTACCCTGCATACCAAAATACAGGTTTGGCTCTTTAACATACAAATGAGACAATTCGTACGAATTCGAAACTTTCGCATATCAGATGAAGGAGGGAAGATGCTTCCAATCCTCTTCGATCTCAAATTTCCCTTTTTAGTTCCCGAGTTTAATCTCTATTGGACTGACCCGACCCGCGGATCGGGCCAGCAGCTCGGTCCGGAATCGAGTTTCCTGTTAGGTGCAGGCGAGTACGTGTCAGAAGGATTTTTTGCAAAATAGTTCCGTCAGCGCTCGACGCGATCACGTCATTAACACGTTGACGACCAGCCTATTTTTGCTTGTCCGCCGCGCATTTTTTGTCAAAAAATGCGTCCTGCCATCAGGACGCATTGTCCCACGTGGCAAAAAAACCTGCGTCCTGGCATCAGGACGCATTGTCGCCAACGTGTTAAATGACGTCACTCTCCGGCAAGGAATTACCAGTGGAACGTAGTGAACTATGAGAGCGCCGAACAGGCCAACACCAATGTGACATCATGGGACGTCAGGTGGATGCCTCAGCAGAGCCGGTAGATCCGCTCTGAAAAAAGACGAACCCAGAGACCCAGAGTTCCGAAATTTAGAGGCCTAAGCGTTATTCTGAATGTTTCATGTACCTAAGTGGTCTGAATAAATATCAACAGTCGCTTTTTATGCCTGTTCTCATCGTAGTGTTGTACACATCGTATAATAGTACTACAGTCGTACATGGTAGCATCAGAATCGATACCACGCAGAATACTATTATGAGATTATTTCACCAACCAATCCACACGTGGTCCTTCGAGAACGTGGAGAAAAAAAAACAAGGAATGAGCTCTTTTGGCATTGGAAAGTCAGATGAAGCGTTAAAAAAAAAACCATGAAATATTCTCTGATAGTTCGATAGGAAAGCGCCCCTGGATTACCTAGAACGTTTCGATGCTTGCTGAGTTTCATACGGAAAAATATAATTTAAATCGAAAGAGGCCGGAGAGTAGAACTGAGAGCAGTTCTGCTCTCAGCGAGTCACCGGCGGCGAGTCTCTGATGGTTTGGGGAGCCTTCAGATGCGGCGGGAAGACTGACCTCGTGATCATCAACGGTCGCAACCCTTCCGGAAATGTCCTATAGGAAACCTATAGACTTTCCTATAAGTTTTTGAAACACGAGAAACCCATAGAAACCATAAAAACCCTTTAGGATCCCTATAGGTCTCATGACATATAGGATTCGGGGAGGATATTTTGGGCTTCGAAACCCAGGCATTACGATGGAAAAGGCGGCCGGGGTTTATATTGGCGCAGCAATTCGGTGTAAATAAGAAACGATTAGGGGTTTTCCCATGGTTGGGAGACTTGCATTATCAATACCGGTACTGCGAGGGGCTGCATAATTTATAGCCCGCCCCACACATGTCGCTGGATTGCACGCCTACTTCTTTCGGTAGAGAGAAGTAGTATTCTTCTCTCGACCTAAGGAAGTAGAAGACAGAACCTGCGAGCACGTCTCTTTACTGAAACCCCATTTGGATTGAGTCTACTCAGTTTCGTACGTGGTTTTCAAAAGGAATAATGGCATATTTCTTCACGCGACTCCATGATTCTATCTGGAAGATGGGGTTGACAAATAAGGAACTGTCGAAGTTCATTGATTGCTACAATGAGGCAAGGCGAGACATTTGGGGACGCACAAAACTCTCTTGTGAGAGACGATTCCTTGTGTAAGGGGAGGGCACTTTTGTGCCCTTTGAGAAATGTGAGAACCCAATACTTCCATCTAGTGGCCAAGAGGAGAACTTCAAACGGAACCCTATAGGCCTATAGGGTTCCGTATAACCCTATAGGGAACCCTATAGGTCCTATAGGGTTCCGTATAGTCACTATAGGGAACCCTATAGGTCCTATAGCGAACACTACAGGTCCTATAGGGAACACTATAGGTTTTATAGGGAACCCTACGGGTCCTATACCGAACCCTTTGGGTCCTATAGGGAACCGTATAGGTTCTATAGGGAACCCTATAGGTTCTATAGGGGGCTCTATAGGTTCTATAGGGGACTCTATAGGTCCCAAATTGAACTCTATGGGGCATATAGGAACCTATAGGATTCCTTTAGGTTCATTTAGGTTGAAGACATTTTCGTAAGGGAACAACTGGAATAAGTACCAGGAACTCGTAGGACCTCAGTTGGAAGCATTTGGAAGCGGATCGGAGGCGAAAACCGGATCTTCCAACAAGACAATGCGAGGTTCCATGTCTCAAAGTTCAGCCTGTGCTTCTTTTCAGAAAAAGGAGTGACTCTTCTTGAATGACCCGCTCTTAGCCCCGATTTGAACCCCATGGAGAACCATTGTGGAGACCTTGTCCGCTCCGTTTATACGAATGGCCGCCAGTTCGCAACTGTCGCCGAACTCCGGAACGCGGTTTTTGATGCCTAGGAGGAAGTGAACGCCGATCGTCTCAAGACCCTCATCGGATCCATGAGAGACCGTGTGTACGATTTCATCTCGAAAGGAGGGAGCAGAATAAAGTATTAGTCACATTTCTGAGGCAGCAGCAGGCCGTGATATTATATTGAGACACTTTTTGAGGTGTCATTTTCATGTATTTCCGTTTCCGTTTGAGCGATTTAGTCCAAGCATTGTACAATCTTTAGGTGTAGTCTGTACATGCTTCGTTTCAAATGTGAACCGAATTGCCTAAGGATTAAAGGAATTAGAGCCAAAACCTTATGCGTGATAATAATTTGAGACAGATTTCATGGTGAGAGTGTATTCGATTGAGGGAACGATGGGGCAACAATCCCAGGCAAAAATAACCCCAATCCATTTTTCATAATCCTCCTTTAAAACTATGGTCACTGGAAAACAATCCATAAAACTTAATTAGGGATATTTCTTTCTGGACGATGAGAAGGCTGCCTGTCCCTTATTCGAGGATCGTTATTCTTTCCTTAAACACATCAGACTCAGGGGTACCAGCTGCCTGAGATCGAGTCAAAGCCAAAAGGAGTCGCGCTACCTCCCTCGGTCGTGGTTATATTTTCGCGGGAGAAATGCCTCTTCCTAACCGTTGAAGCCACGGCTCCGGTGAGCGAGTGCTTGAAAGTTCAACTGTCACCACTGAGTGAAGGTCTTTCCTCCTCGACTGGTGTGGGAGACTCCTATTGAGTAAGAAATCGTCATATTCCGCATAGCGGAATCGACATCGGGCGAGTTCAGTCTGCAGGCCCATCTATCAGGAATGCTTCCGTCCGGAATGCTTCGGAAAAAAATGTAGCGTGCTTTATTTTGAGGTTTGCAAGTGAGGTGGAGTAGACATTCTCTGCCAAAAGAGATAGTCATGCGACACGTTGGGAAAGGAGTCACTCTACACACTGAAGGTGGTGATGAGCATGAATGGGCGAGTCGAATGGATGAGGAACTGTGGAGGATCTCAATATACGTGTAGATTGACCATTAGGCGAGTTATGACCCAAGGCCATGGCTCGGTATAAAATTTCTTACTGGACATGTTGATTCCAGATTATTTTAACGCGGTTGGCTTCATGGCAAAAAAACGGAGATCCTCATCAGGCCCAGGACCTAGGAAAGATTTGGATGGGGGAGAGGTCCTTCTCTAGGACTATAACAGTTTTCAGCTGAAGACCCGATGTCTTCAATACGCTTGGAATGTCGCTGTTGCTTCGAGAGCTTTTTTACAAGGAATTGCATGATTTCCAGCAAAGGCATTCCGAAATTTGGATAGATTGAACGTAGTACAAAAGGACATGCGTCTGCAACTTCCTATTCCTGAGTTCTGACAGACTTTGTGGAATTTGTCAAAATGGTTGTTAATTGACCTCAGTGTGTTGCTTCAACCCACTGATTTTTCTAACGATCAATCCAGTCCCTAAGTTTCTCCCATTCCCGTTTTCCATAAATAAAAAAGTTACGGAGCCGTAAATATTTTCATAAACTCGTTCGTGTTGAAAAATCACAATGCGTTATTTTCCTTGTGAAACCGATGGGAGCTAGGAATGAAGCAATTATATTCGAAACGGCGGAGATTCCCTGTAAATGGCTTTCATCCCAGCTGGATTATTCAGATCAATTCTTAAACCTGTTCCAAAATAGAGAAATAGGAGATCCATTGAAGTTACAATGCAGTGAAAAAGAAATGGTTTTACTCCAAGCAGAAGTTGTTGGAGCCGGAGAATTCAGAGATGTTGAGAAAAGTGGACATTCTTCCCCTTATCCAGCGTGCAGCAGATCTTCTGAAGAGGGTTATAATTATTGTTGGGGAAGATGAAGTCAGTTCTTGTGAGTTCCTCATTTCTTCTTGATCCCTTCCAATATACGAAAAGACCACATAATTAATTATTGAACTGTCTGAAGTCAATGGCTGATTTAAAGAATGAGGAGAGTTATGTAGCTGAGGCCATCTACCAATGCCGAAACTAGAAATTAGGTGTATGGACATTGCTGTATATTACCTTGTCTTATACTGTATAACACCACTAAACATATCTCTGTGTAAACATCACGAACAATAAATTAAGAGTGGGCCCAAATGTACTGATTTTGGACGATAGAAAAATTACTTATTCATTAATCAAATAAATATACCTAATTTCTCTAAATCAATTCATTCTCGATTTAATTTTTTCCTCTTCAGAATTCAGGTACAGTGGACATAAAAAGAGAAAAAATTATTATCAAGTGCAAGGGGTTGGATTTTATCCATTACTGGCAGAGGTACCGATGCAAGGGTGAATATTGTATGCATCCCATACTAGAGGGTTTAATATTGCTTTAATGCCTCTTTGACAAACCCGGCTAAATATTTTATAGGACTCACGTTTGAGGGCAGATTTTTGCTTAATTATTTATTCATTTTTCAAGCTCGGCTACCTTTAATATATATTTGCCCAAATCAAATAGAACCGCGAGGTGGTGGGGATTGCACCAGCCATTATTTAATTTATTTGACAAAACGTATTTGTTTATAAGTTCTTTGAGTTCTCTTCAACTCATTCTTATTCCCGTTTACTTATCTCATATATTCATCAACTTCTGTACTTTTTTTACTTAATGATTCTCAGGCCGACTAAAAGTCTAACATGCTATTGGGTTTCCGATTAAACCGCTAGTGTCTACACCTGTGAGGAGGTCAAAGTACAGCTTATATAAATAAGGAAATATTGAAAATTTCCCTTTTTATTACGTAGCTTTTACTATACAGCCAATAACAACATTCAAGTAGCTATCTGCATATTGCAAGTTATATTATTTAATGAGCCCCAAAATGTTGTCTCGTTTGGGCATCTGTAGTAGTGAATCGGCCTAGTCTGCACTAAATAAGGTGCATTTTGAAACGCCACCTAGTCGATGACCATCCCCGGACCAAATGCCATGCAAAGTTTGGTCGAACAGCGATTAGATGTGTGACCGTACATAAAGGACAGAGAAACAATTTGAAATATAGGTAGATTGACATGTCTTCGATAGATTATTCGCCTTGAAATGTGGAGAGTGCTATGCTGCGTGTGAAGTAAGAGTAAATGCAACATATCCACCATATCCCTAACAGGAAAGTAAAGAGATACATTGACATTTTCAAATGGAGCAAGCCTCTAAATAAAACGGTTGAGGATACCTACGAGCGAATGGAGTCCCTGTTTCAAAGAGCCTCTAAGAGAAAGCTTGCTTCAAAATATCCTTAAAAAATGGAATGTGGTCATAGAGGGAATTCATCGACTTATGGAGTAATCCAGGGGGAAAAAATCTTTGTCCAGCAGACCCTTACTGCTCAAAGTATGGCGAAAGTGATCTTCCAAGTAGAGCAGGCACTCCTGAGTCTCATGTGTTTAATGAAAAAAAAAGATCCCCGAGTAAAGGACAAACATTCTCATGGTCCAGAAAGAAATTCCCTTAGTTTAGTTTTATGGATTGTTTTCTAGGGACCTTCGTTCCAGAGGATGATTATGAAGAATGGATTGGGATCATATTTGCCTGGGATAGTTCCTCCGCCCAAGAATTGCCGAACATCGTGCCTCTTGTTCAAAATTTTAAGCATCAAACCTATCGACACAATCGTCTCGATCATCTAGATCGTTTCGATCGTCTCGATCGTCTCGATATTCTCAATCGTCTCAATCTTCTCAGTCGTAGCGATCGTCTCAATCTTCTTGATCGTCTCAATCGTCTTGATCTTCTCGATCTGAAAGGTATTTTTCTCCTTTTCTATCCCTTCCTCTTCCTTTCTCTCTCCTCTCTCTTTCCTTACTAATTTACTGTATTTTTTTATCCGCCAAAAAAGACATTGATCTCTATAGGCGTATACACACTCAACGAATATTGAAATATGACCACCCCCCTCCCAAGTGGTAGAAAGTGGACTGTGCCATTGAAATAAAAGCACGTAGGGGCGAATGCAGACACTAGTTGATGCGTGGTAGTGGGTACAGCTAGCATAAAATGTAAAATGTTAATAGAATGGGAAAAGGCCGGGATTTGACGGATTTTGAAAGAGGCGATATTAGGTAGAAGGTCATATTTCAATGACCGCTGAGTGTACAATCGGGTAAATCTTCACTTGATGGGGTACCGAGTTCAAAACCAGATGATAGGGTTTTGAACCCGGGTTATCGCTGTCGCTCCTCTGAAGTCTCCATAACTTTGATATCGGGGTAGATGACACTGACCCAGTATTTCGTCCGTCCTTCTGTAGCCACAGCTTTCGTCGAACTGCTGCACCACGTTCAATCTATTAGGTTTTTGCGAAAGAAATGGCCGACGTGTGACGGCAACTTCCGGACTTCATATCTCAGCTCAAAATAAGGTTTAATAATCGAAATAAGATCCATTAGAATTACTACATTTCTGCCAACGAATTACAAGATTATTCATACCAATTCGAAAGGATTCTAAATTTCCGGAATCTACAAACTGCTTGAAATAGTTTTCAACCACAGTCTGGTGGGAGTAAGTTGTCCATATGCTTCGGAAGATGTCTAGAAGAAGTGGTAGTCCGTAGGCGATAGGTCTGATGAATAAGGTGGACGAAGAAGAACTCCGTAGCCCAATTGGTTCAGTTTTTCATCGTGATCTGTGAAGTGTGTGGTCGAGCGTTGTCGTGAAGCTGTATTGGTCCCTTTCAGTTTACAAACGCCGGCTGTTTTTCGAAAAGTTTTCCTTGAGAAACGTTCAGTTCGCGACCATTTTTCTCTGCATGATGGTTTAGCCAGCTTTCAGGAAGTTGTAGTGGATCACACCTGCACATCTGCGGTACAATGGTGGCATCACATCTGCAGACCACCAAACAGTGACCATTATCATCTTAGGGTGGACACTTGGCTTAGGCATATGTTTAGGTGCTTCATCGTGGTCAAGCCACTCCACGGGCTGGACACATACCCATACGTACTGCTTAATCTTCTGCTTCAAAATCATATAAGATCACGATATAGTATGCACGTTCCTCCTGATGAAAACGCAAAATCTTCATGACAGTTGTTTGAGGTACATTCAGTGACACCTCATGATGTTCACGTGACAGTCGTCTTCTTGAAGCTAAAGGGTTACGTTCGATAGCTTCTCTGACATTTTCGACTGTTCCCTCAGGAACAGACGGACGACTTGAACGCTTTTCATCTGCTACACTTCCAGTCTTGTTACATTTCTTTACAAGAATGTGAATATTTGCATCCGAAGGTTTATGGAATTTCCATCAGAAAATTTCTCGGATCTCCTAATATGACTTTCTTTTTAAGTGTAAACTTACACCCTCAATCCTCACCTAAAGTGGTAACATCCTGTAAACATTTAAGTATGAATATACCTGAAATGAACAAGAAATTATTGATGAGTTATTATTTAAGAAATCTGGGTTTTTCAACAAAACAGATTGGGACTTTAAGATCAACCTGTACTTGAGAGGTTAAAGGTTCAATGACATCCACGTATCCCTCATGTTCATTAAAAATTGAAGAACTGGCAATGAAAACTGTGTTGTTATTTGGGATTTGAAAATGTGTAATTTTTGCATATTTCCAGCCATTATAACTCTTTGATTAAAATTTGGTGGCATACACATCACTGGATCTTTTCCCGCTGATTTCATGAACATATTATAGGTTTTCATGAACTGATTCATGTTTTGTAATTGTCTGAATATGCCGAAAATCGGAACATTTGAGTTTTCTTTTATTCATTATCGTCTGAAGAACAAAAGTATATGAATATATATCTTCGAAAATCTAACCTTTTCCGTGAACATAGGCATTTGATGCGTTGTTTTGGTCAAAACATTTCGCCTACGTAAGTATGAAGAGATGTCCCTTTCTTGAAGTTTTGCAAAACTCGACTATTTGTTGTGACAAGACGGCTCCATACCCGAAACCAAAATGTTGCACACTTACTTAGTTTTTCAACAAAACAGATTGGGACTTTAAGATCAACCTGTACTTGAGAGGTTAAAGGTTCAATGACATCCACGTATCCCTCATGTTCATTAAAAATTGAAGAACTGGCAATGAAAACTGTGTTGTTTTTTGGGATTTGAAAATGTGTAATTTTTGCATATTTACAGCCATTATAACTCTTTGATTGAAATTTGGTGGCATACACATCACTGGATCTTTTCCCGCTGATTTCATGAACATATTATAGGTTTTCATGAACGGTTTCATGTTTTGAAATTGTCTGAATATGCCGAAAATCGGAAAATTTGAGTTTTCTTTTATTCATTATCGTCTGAAGAACAAAAGTATGTGAATATATATCTTCGAAAATCTAACCTTTTCCGTGAACATAGGCATTTGATGCGTTGTTTTGGTCAAAACATTTCGCCTACGTAAGTATGAAGAGATGTCCCTTTCTTGAAGTTTTGCAAAACTCGACTATTTGTTGTGACAAGACGGCTCCATACCCGAAACCAAAATGTTGCACACTTACTTTGGGCTGTGAGAGTTGCCAATTAATCAAATTTTGTCATCCTTGGATGGTGTCACCGCCCGGTTTCTAGTTTATGAGATATGGATGACCTAGGAGGGGTATGCATGTTCATGTTCAAAAATGACGCATGAATCTAACACAAAGACTTCATAATATGGAGGAATGCCTCTTTTGCTCTCTCAAAGATAATCTTGAAATCTTGAAAAATCTCCACGAACCCCTAATCTTCATCCTTTTGCACCATATAATCCTTCTAAACATTTAAACAATCCCCAGAAATGTATATGAATAACGTTATCTTACCCCATTTCCCAACAGATATCTTACTTCCATATTTCAGAAAAATCCAAGGATGCCCTATGGATATCTACAAAGAACCTGCCCTCCTTATACAAAAAAGGCGTTGTCCTTCCATACGTGGAAAAAATTACCTTTCATGGGAAGATGCCCGTGACATTCCGCTTCCATGCTGTGCCATTATTGTGGCAAGTGGACCGAGTTATTGCGGGATTATCTCCTCTCAGCACAAGTGAGCGAAAAAAGCTTTATTCCCTCCAGTTCCTTATCCCTGTCTGAAAGGCATCCTCCAGGCAAGAAAGTCAGTGACATCATAACGGATGAGGGAAAATTTTCTAAATCGCTCTTGCTTATATAACTAAGAAAGGTGAAGCAAGAACTAATACTTCATCCATTATTCATCGAGACATCACAGTGTCATATCAGTGGCTACTCCATCTCTGAATTAACCGCAATATCTTCTGCTATTAGGGAGAATGGGGATCGTTGAGGGCGGTCAAGCGCTGTCACAGACTGCTTTTTTCTCCTTAAATTCATTTATAAATATGTTCTTTCCAAAGTCTTACAATTCTGTTTGTATTCGGGTTTCGTCCATGATACTTATATGATTAGCACAGACCCACAATGGTCGCATATTAATTCATGCCGTCAGATTGAAACAGGGCACATGGGCTCAATACCCTTACTTGCACAATACTTGCGCAATACGGGCATTTGGATAATATATCTGGGCATTAATGTATCCCTTGCCTTGAATTTCCTCGGAACTCAAGGTTATAAGTCACGGTGCATTATGTTTAAGTGCATCGAGTCCCACAGTAATGTAATCCGAATGGATTTCAATTCCATTCGGATTTGCCCTTATTTTTTTTCAGGTGAAAGAGAATTCCAGATTTCCCTCTTAAAATTCACTTAAATATATGAGGAAAACCACGAAAGGTTTTTTTTTCCAATCGCGGTTCTGCTGCTAATACATTTGATTGAAACAAGCGAGTGTGGCCATTATAGTGGAACGCCGCTGTCGGATACATAGCTGAGAAAAACATTACACATCGGCCAAACAATACGCACTTCGCAGTCTTCATGGCTAACGCACAGCCAGACGAAGAGGCTGAGGAACTTCTAAAAACTCCATAGAAAATTCTCGACTGAGAATGGATGGCTTTCTGATGGATGTCCACAATAATTTCCCCATTCTTAATACCATGCAACTCATAATCCGCCAAATTTCCTTTCCGCTTGCAGAGGAGCTGGTGAAACGCGCTTTGTGAGAGGGGGAAAACGTCTCCTTTCCAGGTATTTTAATTTCTTGCATGTATTTCCATCTACATTATCTCCTTTTTCCATGATTAAGGAAAGAGCCTAGCCGCTCGTGGCTAAGCTCTTTTCATCATGATGTCATCCATTTACAGCGCCAAGGCACAGAATCATTCTGCATTATACGATTATTGCAATGTGCTGGCAAAAGATTTGGAATAACAAGGAGAGCTCAGCTTCTATGAATTTTAAATTTAATTTTCACTCACCATGCCGGTTAAAATCTCCCCTAATATGTAGAATGCCTCTTCCAATAAAAAATTCAATCCGAGGCAGAACAACCCTCATAGCTCTTAGATGGAAGAGAAACCAGGTGCTTCAACAAATTCCTTTTTCATTATATTTCTACGTTACCATGATCTTCGTTTGGGAATAAATGGATGTCATGATTGGCACATCCGACTGCTGTCTGGTTTAGATCGTGGATGAACATCAGATGGTATGTTCTTACAAGCTTGAACTAAAGGAAACGGCAATCATGTCCTCAGCACCAGGAACGGTCTGCTTCGCCCTCTTTTCTCTCCTCGTGTTAAGGTTTTCTCGTAGGAGTCATTCTCTAATCAGATCTCAATCGTTCCTGGCGATCTGTAACACGAAAATTCTATATAATGTATTCTCATAAAATCTAAGCATCTTGCTCATTAATCTAACGGTACAGAAGCCGTTTCCTTGGTCGATGTTTGAAGAAAAAAACCGTGGCAATCGGTTTTAAAGATGGAAGGGCAGGTCTTTAATGCATTTATGTGTATGGGGATCTGAGTCCTATTCTATTGAGTCAATAAGAGAATTATAAGAAATCAGGCTGGACTGGATGAGTGGGTAATATAAATTTAAATATCCCTAGCGCGCCGAAAATTGAGACATCCACGGGCCAACCTTCAAATCTCTGCCGACGAGAAAGGCTTTGATTACTTCTATGATTGGATTACGACTATGAGACGCAGTGCAGTGGAGGGCCCTTTCTGTAAGAGTCAATTTCGTGAATGCTTTCGTGAAGCATACTTCGAAACATGTTTATAAAAACAAAGAGGTTTTATCCTGGACATTGCCTCTAAAGCATGAAACTATGCTATGAAGGAAAGGCCTCCAAGTCGCCGAAAAAAAACTCACTCCCGAGGGCAAGGCGCTCGGTCCAAAACGCACTCCTCAACGGGCTAATTGGGTGAAGGAGGAGGAGTCTCTCCTCTGCAGGCATTTTGGACATAGCATAATCTTCTAGTGATTTGATTACTTAATTGCCTCTTATTGCAAATTGCCTATTATTACTTAGCTCGACATTCAGCCTCAATCGCCCAAGTCGACCGAATGCCAGTCAGAGAATAATACGCTCGTAGAAATGAAATGACAATATGAAGAACGATTTTTAAAATTAATACAAATAATAATTTCTGACCCAAAAGCAGCCAAAACGAGAGAGTGCACCGCGAAAAGAAAGAATGAAGGCGAAGTCAATGGAAATGTTCATCGATAGGAGGCGTGGAATCGTGGAGGTCGATCGTGGAGGTCGCTTTCTGGTCTCACCCGTAGAAACGAAGGGAGGTGAGGGGAGGAGACGACGGGGAACTTCCCGCTAATGGATGTCATCTCCGACAGGCTTCATCCAAATAATTTTAAGCGTGTCGACAGCGTTTCATTCGGTTTCCGACGATGCTGGAACAGCGACTTGAGATCCCCATTGAGCCGGATTTCAGGCATCTCGAAAAACGTACGATGGAAAAATGCACCTGTATGGAGTGAATGAGTCGTAAAGTGCCCCATGGGTCCATCTCGGGGAAGATTTTTCGCGATCGAGCCCGATCCGCGTGCTGGCGAAATGGAAAAGCGAACCCTTAACGCGCTGCATTCCTCTACAGAGGGTGAAAGTAGGGTCTGTGTTGAAGGACAAAAAGGTCAAAGGGCTTCCGATTGGGCTGATGAGAGCAGGAATCGTTTCAAGAAAAGGGTGTCTACTCTGAAGGGCGTTATCAAAAGTATCTTTTAAAAATGTTGACAACCCTTTAGAGAGTATCTAGAGTAAATAACAAATGGATTAACGATTCGAGACAAAAGATATCCATGGATTTGGGTCAAAGCATCATGAATAATAAATTTTCATCTGATAGAAATACAAATTAGTGGTAATTACTATTCTGACAATTATGTGTGAGAACAGATAATAGATGGGACACCTGTGCAATTAAGAAATCCAGATGATATCCCTAAGGAGTCCCAAATCCCTATGGAGCGATTCTTGTCCCTGTTACTTGATGCTAATAGGCCTTCACTCTCCACATTAGGAATTAAGCCCCATTAGGCCCTTCATCCACTATGGAAGTGTTTGTCCAGCAAGACTCGGTGATCGTATCTTTCATCGCACCCGAACATCCTTGAAGGGAATCAGACGCAGCCTCAATCGTGAAATCGGGATATTACTTCATTCTTCCTATATGGAATGATGCCCTAATTTGAATCGTGCTTCCTCTACGATTAGCAACAGTCTGTTTGAACTGCTTAACATGTTTAGCAAATAATTTGAGAAATTCGAGTGTCTCCCCTTACTTTCTCTATGGGAACAAATCAATTACCGCATGAAAGGTACAGGAGTCTTAAATTAAAGAGTCGTTCCCTGATCATGAAACAGCGGCTACATAGGCGCCATCTCGCATCAACTGTGGGAAGCTTTTTGTTGCAATGGCGCCTTTATAGCCACCATCTCGCTTAATCTGTGGGAAGCTTTTCGTTCAAAGAACTGAGATAGATGTCTCATCCTGAGTCATGACAAATGTTGGCTGAGCGACAAATGCGAAAATGTGCTTTTGCGAAATGAAATTGAAAAATTGGCCTCACATGAGGGGGGGGTAGGAAATCCACAGAAATACTGAGTTTCGCTCTCCCGCCATCTTCAGGATGGACGAGGAGGCGAAAGTTAGCGCAGAACTCGTCAGGAGACGGAGGCATTCCTCATCGTGCTGCCTCCCACCAGCTGTGCTGAATAGATGGTTTCAAGCGTTCGTAATGAAATGCGAGGTGATCAGTGACTTTTTCGCCCATAGGTTCCGCAATTAAACCCCTTTTGTGGTTTCCATCTCTCAAAATGCACAATTGCAGAAATGATGCCACCTTCCGAACGACAGCAGAAGGTGGTAGCATCTTCCTCTGGGGCGCTTCCAAGTGAACCTGCAAATTGTTCAGCGGCGAAAGGGATGGGAGTTGATTTGTGGCAAGCATGGCAGTTCGTTTCTGAAAAATGGTGTATTGTTTTTCCGTATTGCATTTGCATCGGCAGATAGCAACAAAAAATACAGTAAACATACACTATACTAAATTAGCGACTTCGTTTGCGCTTCAGGCAAACTCCCTATTGACTCGCCTTCGACACGACACGACACAGGTGGCCCACCCAGGTTTTTAAATCCATATAGTGAATTTTACTTCACTCGTAAAATTGACACATGAGAAAACTGCAGTTTTAACACATGGGTGACGGGCCCCGAGAAATCTCGGTTTTACGCACGATGTCAAATAGTTCAATATATGGTCACGAGATGTCACAGTAATACCGAAAATGACGTCGTGCGTAAACCGAGATTTCTCGGGGCCTGTCACACATGTGTTAAGACAGTTTCTTTTGAAAATTTTCAACAGGCTATACTTTGTAAAACGAAGACATCGCACACTTTCTTCAGTGATAATAAGTAAATAAAAATATAATGTAAAAAATATGCAGAAATTACTTCAAAATTCATCTGGGTAACCCTAAATAATGTAAATTCGCAGTAAATAGAATTGCAGGAACGTCTTTATTTCGCCTTTCCACCCAGAACTCTCAAGTCTGCGAAGTTGCAAAGCATTTAAGTCCTCTGGGGTCACCAATAACGGCTGAATGCAAGATAGGCTTATTTGGAAGATCATCCATTGGGTTTAGGAATGGGATTCAAGTCTGTACATATCTTTACAGTTCAAGTATTCAAGAGTAACTAACAGGATTCCAAAGCATTAGCATCGGCAACAATGGAAAGAGGAAAGAGGGTAAGGAAAAATGGCGGTGAAGAAGAAGCGATGAGGCTCCAGAATGAGGTGAAGCCCAAAATGCGATGAGGCCCCGGAACCGATTGATGCTGATGCGTTTCGCGGTCGCTACCATGTAGTTAGAGGTAGCCGGCCCAGTAGCCAATATTGAAGAGCGCGAAGCAGACGGGGAAGGCGATGCGAGAGACGACGTCCACCCTGCTGGGTCGAGATTGGACTTTGTTGAGCCAGAGGGAGAGGCGACCCTTGGCGGCCACTTTGGACTCCTCCACCTCGAAGGGCACAGACTCGAGCTCGGTCTGGTCTCGGTCCCGCCGCACGCTCGACTTGGAGACGTGGCTCACAAGGACGGACTCCAGGAGTGCCAAGAACATGAAGGTGAGGCACATGCCCGTCCACACGTCGATGGCCTACGGAGGAGAGAGAATAGGGGAATCATTGGTGTAAGAGGTATACAATGGGATGCTGGCCGGAATGAGTGACGTATTCAAGTACTCTTTCAAGGAGAGGGTGAGGCAGACAGAGATTAGTAGCTTGAAAAGCCCAATGATGTGCATGCTTGCACTGCAAGCCTGCAGTTTATTTGCAATTATATTCTGGGCTTCACCACTTAGAAAGGCTTTTTGGATCCGGCTATGTTTAACCTCTTCAGACCCGATGGCAAAGTTGCATGCCAATTTTGAAATCCTTTGGCTCGTTGCCTAAGCTCCACCTCCGATGGTCAAAGCAAGAAACTCAATGTTTTTGTCCTTGATAATGGAGGAATAGAATGGGATGTGTATATACCAACGGCTTTTCCTCCATAGAGGCGCGCCATTGACAACATGCATTGTTTGACCGTAAAAGAAGCTTATGGAAGCCAGTCATCAAGGATAGTATTCGAAAATGTTTCTAGGCCTTGTCACTGTCAATGCACCAAAAATAGTAGCAATTAGGCTAGATGGTATTTCGAAAATACGGAAGCACCGCGGAACCCCACAATCCATACCACTCTCGCGAAGGAGTGGTCATTAATCCTCTGGGCTCTCCGTACTCACTTTTTCAAATACCTGGTATGTGAACAGCACCGCAAGAAATGGTTAATTTGGGTGGTGAATGAAGCGGGAGGCACTGCCTTCGATAATGTACCTGAAACAATCAGTAAGTGGGGGTTCGTCCCCCCCCCCCTCCCCGGATCCGTCACTGTTCATATCATCGTCTCCTTTCTGGTCTTTCCCTTTCGATTTCGCTAGCCTGGTGCTGGAAGGGCTTCAACACATGTTAAGTACATCAATGCTACTGCATTCAAACTGATGAAGGAGTTCCGTGTATTTGGACCCTGAGAAAAAAATTTGCATGCGCAATGCCTCGTGGCACGTGTACATCCCATCTATGTTTTGACCTATCCCATGAGAACTCTATGATAAGTCAGATATCCCTTTATTTATAAATAGTTTCCCACACTATTTGGCAATGCAGTTCAACATGTATAATAATTGTAGGCCCAATATTGAGCAATCGACGACGGCTTTTATGATCACAAACGACGTGAGTGGCCATATTCAAAGAAGCACCAAGTCCACAAGTCCCTGCTGTAATGCAAATTTAGTCCAATAAGGCGAATGGATTTTTTTCGGGAACTCTCTTTAATTCTTCTATGGCTTACAGTGTGATCCATGCCATTGAAGCAAATTCAGCAGGGGTTTCAACATTCTAATATTTGGCATGTGAACATGCCAAATATGGGGTCTGAAGAGGTTAAGAGTGAAATAAGAAACATTTAGAGAGAGCCGTTAGAGCTAAGAAGGGAGGCACCAGGCACCGAGTATCATCACGTACTTCCACGGTTTCCAATGAGGTCTTCAATGCTTTCCCTACCATCATAAGTTGGTCATTCTATGCGTGGTACTTCGTGTCGAGGTTTGGGAAAACTTTTAGTGATGAAATATGTGCGTTATTGGCACGAATTCTATTGCAACTGTAATTCCAGCCGTGTATGCAAAGTTATATGCAAATATAACTTTGCATACACGGCATATAAAAAATAGTCATATGCAAAGTTAGCCAACGAAAAGTTTCTTATATTCAAGAATGGCCCCCACACGCTCTATAAGGTTATACCGCTGGATTTATTTTCTCGTGAATATCGAAAACTGTTCACATCGAACGCCACGAAATTTTCCTTTGTGGGTATTGACAAAGGGTTAGGGTTGACCATTGGTGGGTGAAACCCCTTACGGAACTTCCAAATACAGGCGTATGTATAGGATTGTACAGTACTGAATTTAGCCTTGTTTGGAAATAGTTCAGTCCGTATCAAGTTTTGGCCATTCTTAATAAATATGGAACTATATATGGTTCATATATAGACCCCAAATATGGTGCTAGGTTTACAATGTATATGATACTAATATAAACTATACGGAAAAAATACTGTATTTGGAATATATTTGGAAACTGTTCAGCCCATTTACTGTCCATGAATACACACGCATGCACGTTGAGCCCTTCCATATGGCCTGACATCTTGCAGTTCGTTCAAGAAATAAAAAGTTCTCACAATATGAGCGAGGTCGCGCTCATCCCGCCGATTTATGTCTCCCGATTCCTCAAATGCTAATGAATGATTCTGCAGAAGCTTTCACCTTCAACTCGATAATTTACCACTTACAAACCGAAGGAAGGAAGTCGTTCTAATAAATTAATATGTTGAGAGACGTAACCTAACTTCAGGAGGCTCTAGGCAATTCTTGCCCGATGCATAGAAGGAGTGAGGTTCCCCTTGTGACGTGAGTCACAAAAACCTATCTTGAGTTTCTTTGTCGAGTGACTGCCTCTGAGCCTCTGCTTCAATCTCCAATTAATAATGCATGCGGGGGCCATCTATTAATATATTGCAGATTAAGAATATATAGTTTCATACATCCATTATATTAAATATGACCAAAACATGCCAAATATATATAAGTGCCATGTACATTGTAACTAAGCACCCCTGTATGGCCATATTTGATAATTCGCACGAAATCTGAATATGGAGTTCCCGTAAGGGACCCCTCATTGTGCTCTTCTGCTCAAATCTTTTTAAATTAGAAGAAAAGGAGGTATGTAGAAAAATGACAAAATATAGCGAAAGGAAGTAAATACACCTCCACTTACCATCGTGTACGATACAGACGGAAGCGAAGCACTGTTGAAACTGCACTGCACAGCCATCGTGAGCAAAACGATGACCCCCAGTCCCACCCTCCCAACCGCCGCCTTCCGATCCAACCAAAAGGGCAGCCAGCTCACGATCACCATCATGCAAGACGGGATGTAGACGTGTTTCAGGTAGTAGTTGAGATCACGCTCAAACATCATGTCCAATAGCAGGCAGCTGTATTCTCCTGTGGAAATGCGCAGGTTTAATGTCGACCTAAAAAAAATGGAGCTTTACGATGGATCTGCAGTGTCCATATTTTACCCTTTGCTGCGGAGGGGCCATCGGCGCTCTACGATCAAGAATATTACTAATGTGTTCAACGGATCCGTTTTCAATGCTCCCACATCCAACTATATGGTCGAACTCCTCGGATCATAGGTACTTTTCATTGTGCCTTCAAGTTGCATCTAGCAGTGAATGTTTGGAAAACAACATAAAATATAATTAAAGTTACTGCTTTGGAGGGTTTTGCTGTTTCAAAAAAACATCTGGCGAACCCACCTAACAAAGTATACCCACTGAGCATATTCCAAAGAAGCAGAATCGTTCCTAAAATGATCAGCTCATCATTACTATGCCATGCTTCAGTTTTCTGCGACTGTCCGATTCGCTGAAGGGGAAAACTCAAAAACATTCCCGCAGAAAACGTTGTGCGGTGAAGGAATGACCTCAAAAATAGGGCTTTACTTGAAATCACCTTTCCTAATTAATAATTTCCACAATTTCAGCTTTCTTTACGTTTTCGTTCAACTGGGAAAGAAATTCTTGGAAAATGTATCCGCGAAAATGTAAGCCCTACGCCGAAAATTATGATTTTTCGTAATGTCTACATAATAATGGGAACCTATATAATAAAATCAGCTTGGACATCACTCCGTTTCTTCAGGGCAAAGACATTTCTTGAAATAATTACCACTCACAGAAAAATGTACCTTGCATCGATGAAATTGGAAAATTTTTCTGTGGTTTAATATCACAAGAACTACAGGATCAGCCACGTTTAAATTTGTATGATAGCAAGTCGCCATGGAGTAGAAATGTTTTCATACAAATTTTCATCTTTTCGGGTCTGCAGGGTTTCTCTCGGTGGCTTCATATGAAGGCATCGACCAGTGAACGAACTCATCTTTGGCCTTATAGGCTATGAGGACTTTTTCTTAATAACTTTTTTTTTCAATTTCCTACAGCATTATTGTCATGCCAGTGATGATGATTATTCCCAATTTTTCCTCTCCAGGATAGACTCTCTCACGTCTCACACTGTCATCAGAGGGCGTGAATAGGGTGGATCCAAAGTTGCTTTTCACGAAAGAGCACATGGAGCCCACGGAAGGGAAATCCCGTCAAAATAAAATAAATTAAGTGATCATTCAACTCACCGGTACTCGTCTTACTATTGCAGTAGTCAGTGTAGAACTTCTCAAGGGTGAATCTCTCGAGGTGGAGGTTTCTCACGATCTGGACCGGGTCGACATCCTTCCACAGAAACACCAGGTCCTCGGTCGTCCATCCGTCTGGAATGGCAGAGCCATTCAACGAATGAATTTATTTTTGACAACCGTTTATTCACTTTTTTTCCTTGGTAGATGTGGAGTTCAGTATATTACTTAGTGAAATACCAAGGCAGTACCATTTTAGGTCACCCAACCTCGTTTTGAATGGCTGGGAACCTAAATCGCTTTTTCCCCTTGGCTTGAAAAAACCTTCCCTTGAAACCCTGAAGGACGTTCACCGTGCTAAAAGAGAAACTACCGAGGAAGTATGGGTGTATTCCTCCTAGTCATTTTCAGTTTTTTAGTGCCTAAAGGTTCGATGTTGAAAGTGAACATGTTTTCCAAAATATCTGTGCGGTGAATGCTGAAGACAGACATCGTCTTCCTCACAGGGAATGTGCTACGTCGCAAATCCACATTCGAGAACTTTTTCCTCTAAATATTATTTGCATGATGACCTGTTTTATTCAAAAATAAGGCGTGCTTTTCAAGAATATCAGGTTTAGAGATACAGAACTCCAACCTCGTTCTGTCTCCTTTATGCCATCGATGCATGTAACTCAGTAACTCCATTTCTGGAGACTTTTGCATCTCCATATTCAGAAAAATTCTACGAACTCACTCGTGGAACGAAAGGATGAGGTAGCAAAAGTGGATGAGACCAAACGAATGCATATGGTGTCTACACGACCCACCTACCCGCACGCTCCAATAACCGAGTGGACACGAAGAGAGTGGAAAGGAAAGGAGATAGATCAGAGAAACTGCGTTGCGGCCATCCATTCATTTCCATTGAATTATTTCATTCATTCTCACTTCATTCACTTATTCGTTTCTACTTCATTCTTCTGATGTGGATAGAAAGGGAGTACAACTCACAGCTGGCGATCCGGATCTGGCACGATTGCCTGTCCATGGGGAAGAGCTTCATGCTCATCGGACAGCTCAAAGTCAGTGATACCCTGTCAAGTGGAAAAAAATGTACACAGACTGAAGTCATCCTCAATGGAAGACGAGGCTGATTTGCGGTAAAACGGTTGTTCTTCACATATTAAACTAAAAGCCCTTTTTCGCCCACGTGTGCCTAGGGCTGGACTGCTTCGATTGCTATTGTCTACATGCTTTTTGGACATGATATACATATGATATGTCTCGGTTATACTAAATGGTTAACGTCATTCTTTAGATAACCCAGTTCCCTGCCCAACAAAGTATTGTTTGCTTGAAAAAAGACAAACTTTTTCATATGAAACTCGTTCAAACCCTCCAAAGAAGCTCTATACTTTGATGATAGCCTGGCTGAGCTTTAAAATTTTTATTTGTATGATTTACTGAAGGTAATATATATTTAGAAATTTTCCTTCGTTTCGGTTCATCGAGTCACATTGAAATGAGCATCCAAATTTTTCTTCACCATTGTAATGGAGATTCCAACATGAGTAGAATAGATTTATAGAGCTGCTATACCGCCCCATTTTACTCCGTCAGTCTGACCCTGCCTTCCCCGCACCAGCAATGACTACGATTAAGCCACTGCCAAAAAAGTGAGTGAGTTATGCAACAAAGTATGGCTTCATATAATGGTTCACATTTTCACCTTCAACTAAAATAAATTTCGGACGCTTCCGAAGTTTCCATGTTACTTTGTTTCGCACGTCAAAACTCGAAACAAAATAGGTAAATTCTAAGTCTTCTTATGTTGCTCCAAGAGTGCTTACAAACTATCAATACTTTGCATAACGCAATACAAAATACAGTAAATATCTTATAGATACGCGATAGGGTTTGGCTAAAAGTGCGAGTTTCCCCTTTTGCACCACGCCCCATTCCGCCCCAAATTCCCCTATATGTCTTTAGATGATGATTCATTATGAGTGATTCATATTTTTTTATTGATTTGCGCGTATTTTCTTCTCTTTCCTGAGATTATGAGTGTGAAAAAATGTGATGTGACAACATTACTTTCGATACATTTGCGATTTATACGTAGAAGATCCGCGAAGATGGCTCTGCATGGTTTAACCTTGGCCGCCTATTTTCCAAGACACCAGGGTTTTAAGAAATCAATCCTTCCACGAAACGAAATTCACGGGGGATATGGGTTGACCCAATGAAGAACTCGAACTTCATTTGGAAGCCGAATGAACCTGCCATCTCACCTGGTGCTGTAGAGTATCTTTCCATCGGGGAAAATCCTCACTAAGACGTTCGGGACCATGATGTTGTGCGTCTTCCCTTCGATCTCGTTCTGGAAGAAGGTATCTGGCATCCACAGCGTACTCGGGTCCCTCAGGGACAGTTGCTTAAGTTTCCCTGCAACGCCCAACATAATTTTATGTTGATATTTGTGACTGTTGCTGGTGATTATTTGTACTGTGCCGATAATCCGCGTCATCCATCAAAATGAGCCATTACCTCCCAGGTCGTCGAATTTGAGCCTGTCGTCACTCCATTGCTGTCGGAAGGTCAGCTGCACCTTATATTGCTGCAAGAAGCACACAATATTCCTTTATTTCAGAAATTATCCAGGACGAACGAGCAAGATATTCCTCGTTGGATCGGATTTTGAGAGTTTCAATGTTTCATCTGCAAGTAAATGTTTACTGTAGTTCTTGGTTAGTTCTCAAGTTCTTCTCTGCAAAATTATGTCCAATGTTTGATCACCCCTCGATGATCTGGGTGCTACGATGAGGCATGACTCGACTTCTTCACGGGTAATTGCCGAAAAGGGTCCTCATTAACAATCAGTCATTTATTATTAGCCATTAGTCATCAGTCATTATCAGGCATCACACATCAAGCAACTTTCATTCATTAGCTATTAACCATTGGCCATCAGTAAATAACTCGTCTGTCAAGATTACAATGCTATTACCAACTTTCAACAAATAAACTGTTTATAGCATTAAATTCCTGCAAAAAGTAACTCACCATGCGTTTATCGTCCAATCCCTGAATACTTCTAATGAAGAAGTTGACGTATACAGTCGTTGGGCCATCTGTGGACAGAAAAACAACACGATTATTTGCTCAAGCCCCGGGTCATTCTGATCTCAAACAAGGAATTATTGATGAATAAAACAACATATTATAATAAATGTTAATATGTAATTAATAATAAAACAAGCGCATGCCAATCAATCATCTCTACGTTCGTGCAGTAACAAAATATATATCCAATATGCAATTTAGAAGTAATCTAAGGTTTTGCAATACACAAATCAGAGAGGCTGCTAAAAAAGTATTGCGCTGACATCGAATGTTGTATTGGCTTTCGAGACTTTTGCTGACCCTGTCCAGGTAAATATTGTCCGTTTTTGCATGGTGCAACCCTGTATGACCCTTTTATGACGTACTGTTCATATTTTCAAAGTTAGGTTCTTTTTTTTCCCACTTTCTACATTGTCGCTCATTTCAAGATTTATGCAACATTACATCTCGTTCCGAACAATTCCGTTGAAATTCAAGTGATGGGAAAAACCCGCTTTGCCACAGAAGAAATGCTATTCCGCTTTCGAAACAAGAAACGTGCCCCCTTTTCATGTTTTTCGTGCGAAATATTTTAGGCAGGTACTTCTGGGGAGTCTAATAGGGACTTGACATTGTCTGCTTTAAGCCTTCATGGACGCCAGGACGTGCCGGTCCTACTTGGACACTATTTAAGAAGTTAATATTTGCAGTACGTCAGGACGAAAAATGAAATTCCAGCGAAACCTTGTCTCGTGATTTTTTTTTGCATGGGATTGCTTCCACAAATAGTAAAAAATATTACAATTCAATTCTCAAACTTTCAGTTGGTCACCTAAAGGCATATAAATTGTTTCTCATTCCTTTTGGGGAGGAACTTTCGGCAATCGCTGATCCCTCGTAGCCTTGTCCTGCTGCCCCACGTTGGGCCAACGTCAAATGCCGACGTGCGACATGATATTCAGGCGATTAAAGGAGGTTTCGATTGAGATTCTATATTGATACATACCCCGGCAGCACACAACGTTGGGCCATCATTGGCTGCGAGCGCGGGAGCGTGGGCCCACATCACAGTGGGCTGCCCATGTAGGCCCCACATTAGCGCCAGGGCGGCAGCCAACAATTGTCATGACTCGGGACCCCGGCGGCACACCTACGTTGGACCAACGTTGGCCTAAGCTGGAATTCAACATTTGCAATGTGGGCCCAACATTGGTTTCCAACGTCGATTCCTCCCCCAGTAGCACCAGATATTGGCCCAATGCTGGACCGACATTGGGTACGTTGGCTGTATCTTGGGCAATATTGCCAATATTGGGTGAATGTTGGGGAAACAATGAAATTCCGATATTGCTATATCATTATTCATTCATTATTGGACCGATGCAGTGATCCAATGTGCACGACCGCACTTGAAGTTATCCTTCTGGCCACTAGATGGAGGAATAGGTCTCACTTTTCTCATAGTACACAGAAGTATTATTCCCTCTTTCCCTGTAATCGTCCTTCACAGGAGTGTTTAGTAGCTCGCTATATGTCTCGCCTAGTCTCATTATAGCAATCAATAAAGTCGGACAATTCATCATTTGTTATCCGCATATTCGAGACAGAATCATGGAGTACAGGAAATAATCAAGCTCATATTCCCTATGAGAGCCCCTACGAACGCTCTCTTCTTCTGAGGATTCCGTGGATGTAATGAAAAAACGACGGATTAAAATCACAATTGCTACGTAGTTAACCTTCTCCTGAAATGTACTACAATTTTTACGTTCAGGGACAGTCAACCTCTATACTGTTCTATGTCTCCTGCTTATGCAAGGGAGAGACTTGTGCATGGGCAAGGGGTTATACTGGTATAGGCTGTATTAGTGATAGTGCATCGTGAAACGCCTTCACCATTGGAATGCCTCTACTAGGAAAAATAATTAGGGAAAATATTAACGCCAATATTTGTCCGATGGTTTTCCGTGTAGTAATGCCAACAATGGTCCAAGATGGGTGCCAATGCAGAGCCAAGATGTATACATCTTGGCGGATCTTGGCGGTATATATTTACCCAATATTGGGGTGCTACTGGGGTCGTGGGCTTGTCCCGCGGCCCCACGTTGGCCCAACGTCAAATGTTGACGTGCGCCATGACATTCAGGGGATTAAAGGAGTTTTCGATTGAGATTGAATTTCCATGCGCAATTGTTCAGCTCCCCTACCGGGGACCTTGCCACCGAGTCTCTCTCGGTCTGACTGGGCGTACTCCAGCGAATAGTACTTCCTTCAATTGTCATCTTTTAAGGCCTTCACTTTCCATAACAGGATTTGAGCACCATTAGGTCCCTCATCCACTATGGAAGTGCTCGTCCGGCAAGACTCGGATGATCACATCCTTAATCACACCCAAACTTCCGCTAGAGAAACTCGACGCAGCCTCTGCAATCTAAGAAAATTGACGCGTTTTATCCTCCCTATATTGAGTGAAACCCCAATTTGAATCTTGCTTCCTCCACGATTAACAAGAGTCTCTTTGGACTGCTTAACCTGTTTATACAAATGAATTTAGAAATTCGAGAGTCTTCCTTTACGTTCTCTCTGGAAATGAATGAAGTACCGCAAGAAAGTTACTGGGGTCTTAAATTATGATCACTCACTGATCCCACTGAAAAAGCGACTGCATAGTTGCCATCTCGCATCAACTGTGGGAAGCTTTTTTCATATAACTGAAATAGATGTCTAAAATCCTGAGTCATGACAATTGTTGGCTGCCGCCTAACGCCTACGTGGCGCCAATACGGGCAGACCACTGCGATGTGAGGACACTTTTCCCCACTAGCAGTCAATGTGGGGCCAACATTGGCAAGCCCACTGCGATGTTGGCCCACTTTTTGCCACTCGAAGCTAATGTGGGCCCAATGTATTATGTTGCCTGGGTTCATCTGTATGGAAGCGCTTGTCCGGCAATGCTCGGATGATCACATCTTTCATCACACCTGAATCTAACCCTTGAAGGGGAGACAGACGCGGCCTCCACAATTTCAGGAACCCGATTTCTTTCACCCTCACTCTGTTGAGTGATGCCCGGATGTGAACCATGCCTCCTCCACGATTAACAGGAGTCTCCTTGGACTGCCTAACCTGCTTATACAAATGAATTTAGATATTCGAGAGTCTTCCCTTAAGTACTCTTTGGGAAAAGATCAAGTCCCGCATGAAAGGTACTGAGGTGTTGAATTAATGCGCAACTCCCTGATCCCACTGAAATAGCGGCTGCCTGGGCACCGTCTCGCATCAACTGTGGGAAGCTTTTTGTTCAATAACAGAGATTGATGTCTCATCCTGAGTCATGATAAATGTTGGCTGCCGCCCTAGCACCGATGTGGGGCCTACTTTGGCAGCCACTGCGGTGTGGGCCCACGCTGCCCCACTCGCAGCCAACGTTTACCAGACAATGTGTGCTGACGGGGTCTTTTTCTTGAGTGCGGCGTTCAAAAAGCAACGAGAGGGAAATATATATAAAATTAGAGGTGTATGTTGAGACTGGACAGCCAATTGATAACGTCCGGGGTTGCTTGGTGGATTTATTGAGTCCTTCCGGGAAATACGTGAATCGGACAGTGGTCGGCGATGTGGCTCATGGTCTGTACTTCGCTGCATTCGCAATTTGGTGAATCCATGATATCCCATTTATGTAGTAAGTAGCCTCATCTGCCGTGCGTTATCCGAATACGGTTGAGGGCTGTCCAGTGTCTCCTCTTTATATGTAAGCTTGGGAGCTCCACGGTGGGATCTTTGATTAGGATCTTGTTTGGCACGGCTGCTGCAGATCACTGTTCGCGCCATCGGCAGTCGGCGTCCATTCCACTTGATGACAAGGCGGTGGCGTGGATCCGAAAGGGGTTTCTGGACTCGAGGAGCAGTGTTGGGGGCCGGGATATGTCCTGGTGTATCGGGAGGTCACGATCGACCATTATATTTTCGTACTCTAGTAGTACGGCCGTTTCTCTTCTGATACCGGGAGGAGAGATGTTTGACAACACCGGTAGCCAGGCGAGCGGAGTGGACATCAGGGCTCCACTAACCAATCTCATAGCGGCGTTGATTTGTGTGTCGACTCGCCGGGTGTGTGGGCTTTTGCTCCATACGGGCGCGTAATACTCCGCCGTCGAGTGTGCCATGATGTTCCGCCAAGTTTCTGGATGATGTTTACCCTCGAACCCGTCTCCTTTCCAGTGCTTTCGAGGTGTTGGCGGTAGCTGAGGGTCCTCTCCAGGGTAACCCCGAGGTATCGCGGGTTATTGTCGTGCGCCAGCGGCCTTCCACAAAATTTCACTTCCCACTATGAAACTGTTTCCTTCGGTAGGACCCTTGCGTGATTCTCGCTTTTATCACACCCGAATTTACAACCAGACGAATTCCCCACAATCGAAAGGAACCGATGATCTGTATCCCTATCCCATGCAGTGGAGCCCCAATTTGAACCACGCCTCTTTCATTATTAACAGGGGTCTCCTTGGGCTGCTTAACCTGTTTAGAGAAATGCATTGAGAAATTGTTATTCTCCAACGTTCTCCTTGTTCGAAAATTGTTCAAAAATTGGGATTCATTGTTCGAAGTAGCCCTGAGGCGATGGAGCTTCAAATTTGCTGGAGCAATTCTGTGTTGAGAGGGTGCTCATTCCCTCGTGTACGAGCGGTTGGCGTTCCCGAGAAAAAGTTGTGCCCCCGATCTTTTCGTGACCAGAGACTTCGAAACAGAAACAGGAAAAGGGAAATGTATGCGTTGAAGGAAAACTCTACTGGTACAACAAACCCCATACGGGGCTCGAATCTCATTCTCATGGTGACCTTGACATCCTCGAGTGGGGTATTGTGGAGAGGAGGCATTCTGGGGGCCGTAACTAGAAGAGTCTTATTTATTATGACGCTATTATGCTGTTATTAGGAGGTTAGAGGATATTTATTAGCGTAACTAGAATGCAAACTATTGGACTCATAACGTCCGGTTAGCTAGGGATATAATATCACCCTAATAGGCCATTTAAACAGCCTTTTAAAATCTGTCGTGGCTGTTCCTAAATATTTTTTCTGAGAAAAACACTTAATCACGTCAGAATTTGACAATTTTATTGGAAGCGTCTCACAACAGTAGCGTCTCTAAATGCCTTGGCATTACATGATGCAGGTGCATCTGAGCTTCCCAAGTCAGCATCATCAGCGACGGTAGCATCTTCCGACTCAATGTCAGGGTCTGGAACTCCGGCTCTTCTGCACATGTGGAGTATCGCACAAGCCACAATTATTTTGCAGCATTTTTCAGGTGCTACTTGCAACGATCCGCATGACTTGAGCAGACACCTGAATCTCGCCTTCCAAACCCCAAAACAACGTTGAATTATGCATATTTTCCGCTTGAGAGCTTTATTGTACTTTCTCTCGGAGGAAGAGGGAATCTTTCATTCTTTCATTACGGGGGTCAACAAGCATATTTGAAGAGCATAGCCACTGTCACCAAGCCAATATCCGTTCCCAAAATCCCCATTCTCAATTCGCACTTTGAGGTACCATGTATTCCAGATGAAGCTGTCATGTGTGCTTCCTGGTCACTTGGCAACAATGTTCGTGAAGATAAGAGCAGAGTTGCTGATGCCTTCAACGTTGATTGAATGAAAGAATTTTCTGTTCACATAAACCTCCTCATCAGCAGATGGAGCCTTGATGGAAATTTGACTTCCATTTGACCAAGGACATTTGGGAATTGTGCGATGGCGAAGAATCCTTGTTTCATGGCATTCAGTTCCTTGGGTTCTTCGGGAATAATGAATGAAATCATTCGCTCTTTGGCACAGAGCTTCTAATACATCCTTGATGGCTCTAGAAACAGTCATCCTTGTCACGCCAACGGGGTCGGCAGCTTCACGAAATAAATATCCTGTTGCATAATATCTCAGAGCAATGAGGACTTGAAGGCTGACCGAAAGAGATCGCGTTCTACGAGTGGGTCTTGGTAGCTCGTCCAGCAATTGACACAGGCGCAGGATTTCACTTCGAGGCAATCAATACCTGTCTATCAATTCCTTGTCGTCATATATTTCGAATGGGTTCATTCCATCTCGGAACACACGCGGCACTTTTTCCTTTTTCGATCTTTGAAGAAGGCAATGCACAATTCCAGCTGCCATTGGATCGCTGAAGGGACCAGCTTTACCTATCGTAAAAAGTATCCAAGATCGACTTCCTAAGAGCCCCATGCATTTCCGTTTCTCACGGGCAACAGGAAGCCATGCCTGTCTGTCTCGTGAGCTTTCTTCTACATCCTCCCTTCCGATTTCAGTCAGTCTCCTTCATTTTATCAGTATTATTCAGTTGTCCAAGGAGAGGTTTCAACTTTCATGATGTCAGATGACGTGTCTACCATCAATAGAAGGAAGAGGAAGGCGAATTTCCGTGAAGATGAACTGCATATTTTGACGGAAGAAGTGGGAAAACATAAAGAAGTGCTGTTTCCCAAGTTCTCGAATTCCGTCACGAATGTGAAGAACAAACGGCTCTGGGATGAAATAACGGCTAAAGTTAATTCCGTTTCACCTGCTGAGGTGAAGTAAAGCAGAAGTGCCTGAATGTCAAGTCCGAAGTGAAGCAAAAGGTCGGCTGCACAAAAAAGGATGCAGGGAAAACGGGCGATCCTCGCATCGGTGGTATCAGTGATTTAGAAGAAAAAGTTGCAGGTGTCTTGAGTCCATCAGCTATGCATGGCATTCCGGGAGGAATTGACTCTTCAGAGGGAAGACCACCATCGAAAGACCCAACCAAAGTCATCTCAAGAAGCTCAGACGATTTTGGAACCGAACTGGGATGACGAAAAAAGTACTGATTTCCGGAAGTGAATGAATTTTTACGCTTGCAGAAGATGATGATATCGATGACCCAATACCATCATTGGATTTGGCCATCGTCGATGACAGAGCAAACCGTCCTAAAGACGCCAGGAAGAACAAGGGAGCGAGAAGTCAAGCTTTCGATCAAGATAATCTTGTCACCGGCGGAGACAGAAAAGAAAAGGGAAAAGCTGGAGGAAGAGTGGTTGGCAGTCGAGAAGGAACGCCTTCTTGTGGAAAAAGCGAGGTTGAAAATCGTACGAGAGAGATTGGACATTCAAAG
>CAJPEV010001112.1:0-77460 GCA_905338385.1 Darwinula stevensoni
TCCTTCAGATGAGAACACATTCATGGAGCACCTCCTTGCACACATGAACGCATTGGAGAGCACATACCGGGAATCGGGAACACTTTAACATGGTAAAAAAACGCCTCCAGGTGTTCTATTACGTGCTTTCAGGAGTTCCCGGCGGGAAAAATTTTTAACAGTGTAGAATGAGATTCTCGCGTCCTTGATCAAAGCATTCATCCTGAGACAAGGTGAAGAAAAACTGTCGAATATAGATGAATATTCGGCCTCTATTGAAACTCCATTTATTTTAAAATCTTCAAATAAAAAATAACACTAATAGATTGAGTCCTCATAGGCAGGAATACAGTGACATAAAAAGTCCATAATAGGATAAACTAACGTGCTATTTAAAATGGTAATTATTGTAATTTCAAGGGCTATTGCTGCCTGATAGAGTCGCACTTCGTCTTCCTTATGCCATTTTGGGGCATCTTCTCCCCTCAAACTGATCATTTTCTGCAAGCATCTCACCCTACCCTAGTATTTTCAAATAGGTGCGATCTTAGATTTGTGTTTTCTAACCTTTCTCCAAGTTGGCCTTGTGGAAGGTCCTCTGGAAGCGGGAGTTATACTGGGCCCAAACCACTGCCGATACCGCGCTGCGAAAATCTGCGAGTGCGTTTTATTTTCAAATAGGTGCGATCTTAGATTTGTGTTTTCTAACCTTTCTCCAAGTTGGCCTTGTGCAAAGTCACATCGATGGCATGAGCACATTCTTTCGATTCAAACTCAGCAGGGCGCGAGTACGTACTGGGGATACAGGCTCGAGGGGTAAAAAAATGGGCCAAGTTAGGATTCATTATTCATGTTTATTACATCGGACAGATGCAACCCGTAAGATGCGACTCTTGGTCACATGATCGTGTCTAGTTAAGATAATTCCTTTTGCCAGGAGTTGCGACTCGGGTTGGATTTTTGAACAGAGGGCTATCCGATAATGCAGCTTTATTTCAGGGAAAATACATTATAATTTCTGAAAATGAAACTGCATTATCGGATAATTTTCTGTTAAAAAATCCACCCTTGAAATCTACTGTCGGCATTCTTTTTTCTCTCCCCCTTTCGACAATATTGTCAGCCCCTATTTATGGGGATATTTCTGATGATGATTTCACATTGGCCTATTTTTAAGATAAGTTATATTGATTTGAGGGGGACGACAGCTAACGAATTAATTTAACCATGATTTCTGATCGATTTTGGGATGATCTATAGGTTCTTCATCCAGACAGAGAACGGGGAGGAAGTGAGCATCACCGTAACCCCATGCGTTTCCGCCCTATCCTGGACGGTGCGGTTCCGATCTCATACCGACGAAGACAATTTCAATGACTTTCACGGTACTTTCCGCTGAACTTATACCGATGGAATATGTGCGAAGAGTTGCTCTTAAAAAAAGGCCTCTCAAATTGCAATCCGTATAGGGCAGTGGTCGGCAGTGGTTTGGGCCCAGTATAACTCCCGCTTCCAGAGGACCTTCCACAAGGCCAACTTGGAGAAAGGTTAGAAAACACAAATCTAAGATCGCACCTATTTGAAAATAAAACGCACTCGCAGATTTTCGCAGCGCGGTATACGAACAGGAAATGGCAACGAGGCAACTCATGCCGATGCAATTGCAGGTGTGGTGCTGGTGGAGGTGCGGCCGATGGACCGGGATTCCTACGTCCACCTCTTCACGAGCAAGAAGAATCACTTGCTGACGAAGAAGGACCTGCCTTGGGCCAACCTCACCGTCCTGGACAGGGGACTGCGACACTCTGCCACCATTCATTGGAATCGCAGGCAAGATGACTTTCAAAACGCATCGCAATACATCCAACTTTTCTTAAATTGAATTTCCACCCGAGTCGTGCAACGAAAAATCTGTTCCTCCTTCCCGTCAAGAATTGGGAAAGTAGACCTTGAACGAGAGGCCCGAGAGTCGACTCGGTAAATCTGAGGTTTTCGTTGTTCCATGAAGTCCCACACTGTTAGGTTTTCATCACTGTTTCTTCTTTGCTCAGGCTCTTCTTCCCGTGACTGGTTCATTCATTCGTCAACGCAGGCACTGCTCCATGTATCTATTGATTTTCCCCGATGTTTATTTTTATTTTCTTATTTGTCTTTTTCTTACATTCACAGTCACAAAGAGTTCATTCATTCATTGCGTCATTCGCGCTTTTATTTTACAAGTTCCCAGGAGCGTTATTGCAAGTCATGGAAATTCGTAGGATTCGACAATCATAATATTGTTATCATCCCACTCGTTATTCCTAGAGGCTTGAAGCTTGCTTCTCCTTGCAGATGGGAAGACAACCTATCGTATTGCCTGGTGATGAACCCGCGGCGTTTCTACAACACGCTGTGCGAAGCGCAGGCGGAACGGCACGGGATGTCGCAGGTCGCGTACAACATCGTGAAGGGGAACGGGACCAAGACGAAGGTCCCCGTCCGTCGCTTCCTCAACGGCACCGCCTCGGACATCGTCCTCGGCTGCGTCGACCGGAACAACACCTACACCTTGGCGAACCTCGCCGACGGTCGCACGTATTTCTTGAACCTGTTCGCCGTGGACACAGAGACCAAGGTGCCTTTCCTGTACGGCAAGGCCACCATCATGTACCAGCACGACCCGCCCTGGACGAGTCTCCGACCCGAAGACGGTCTTCACGTCCTGGGGATCGGCACGCGGAACCCGGGCCCGGGGATGCATCTGTACACGAGGGCCTTAGCGGAAGAAAGCTTCCCCACGACGGCGACTCCCAAGGCGATCATCACCATCCGGCACAGGAAACGCCGAAAGAGGTTGAAACGATTACGCTTGCGCGACGGAAAGGAGGAGACGGCCACGGTCAAGACCACGAAGTATTTGAGATATAAGGTCCGAAAGTCGGAGCTCTACTTGGGGATCTGGTCTTGCGAAGGACTGACGACCGTGGAGTTGATGCAAGAGAAGTCCTTGGTCTTGCCTAAAGTCACGGTTCGGGACCACCAGTATTTCCACCTCAAGGAACTCACCGAATCGTGGCTGGAGTTGAAACTAGGATCACCGGAGGGGATCCCGGAGTCCGTTCACGTGGCCGTCGGTCGAAACCAGAAGAGGTTTCCCTATCCCGTTTTACCGAAAGACACGCGAGTGCGGACGAGTCGAATGGAGTGCAGATCGGCCCTTTTATTATGGGTCCCCTCACCCGACCCCTATTCCCAAACGTACTGCCTCGTCGTCCACGAGGTCACTGCCAAAGACAACGCCACCCTCGAAGGATCGCTCGGTCAGTGCCTCATCAACGAACGCTACTCCGCGTCCAAGTTGGCCTGCAGGCTGCGATCTCTACAGACTGCGACATTGTGAGTGAACACCGGTGAAAACTCATCGGCCGGATGACCATCCGAAAAGATGATGTTCCAACCAGTGAACCTGAGTTGGGGGACAGTACTGCAGCGTTGAATAGAGTTCGTAAAATTTTGCATATAAAAAAAGAGCATGGAAGAAAACCAAAACAATTAGCCAAGTAGGCTTTCATGCCAAGATGGGGATGCAAGCATAGCAGCGACCAAATACAAGGGATTAAGAAATCTCAAGGAAATATTCTCTCTGTGGACTTTTGCAAAGTATTTTATATTGAGTTACGGACAACTTTTTTTTTGGTCCCAGGCACACACATTGCATAACTCGATCCACTTCTCCCCCTCAGCCTTCAATTCTCTGTTTTGCAGCAACGCGACGTTCGAGTGGGTGAGAGGGCTGTCACCAGCGACTACATACCGAGTAAGAGTGCTGGTGAAGAAGACCTCATCGTCCCGGATCCTGTCCTATCAGCCCCTCCTCTTCACCACCCCCACCGACTGCACCTGAACCTCCCCTCGGAAGATGGCGAGATCCTCCCCTCTACCCGTTGCATCTAAATCCCGAATCCCTCTCGCACCGTGAAGGAGAGTTTCTCTTCGTGGATGTTGTCTTATCAGCACTTCCTGCCGCGAGCGTAATACTCCTCTCCATCCCAATCGGATGTTATTTCCTTTTCCGAGTGACTGTGGATGAAATATGGCAGAAAATAAAAAGCACGTTTTGTATGGGTCATGCTTTCGGTCCGCAGTTCAAGGTTGGGTAAGTGAGATTAATTCCGACCCTGTCATGAAGGCCGCCCCCCCCCCCCTACGTTACGTAATTCGGCGTAATAAGAAGTCCTAACAGCCTTTTCAACCAAATTACACCATTTTTCAATCTAAAATGGCAAACGGACATTTTCCTCTCGAATGGCACAGATCCCAAAGCCATCAATTTCAAAGCGTAGATGACGGGGCAAATTTCAAGCTTAAGGGGCCCGAATTTGCATCACTTACCATACACACGAGATTCTTGTAAAACGATCTTCAAAAGGTTACTCAAAATAAGATTCGCTGATTCGCACAGCCCTGAAATAGCTCATTCTGAAAAGTTTGGCAAACTTTTCAGAAACTTTTCAAACTTTTTCCGTATCGTCGTCAAACACCAGAAAGATAAGGTGTGAAACTTTGAAAATGCCTCTAATTACAGGCATTTTCAAAGGGCTTTGTGAAAGGATCTTCTACGGTGTTGGGGCAGCTCTCAGATAAACGATTTCTTGTCCATGTTGGCCAATCAGAATCCAATACCCTATCTTGTAAATGACATCGCGACTGGAATGACATCTATAATCAGACACGGGAACTAGCGTTTGGCATGTTGCGACAGGCTGTTCGTAAAGTCAGGGTACTTTTTTCATTCCACTTAAGTATCTGGAAATAGTCTGAATTTAGTAATATGGAAACCTTCTTTCTTCTTTCTTTCTCCTTTCTTCTACTAGAGTAATGCGATGAGTAGTCTTAATATACTCAACGCAAGACCAAAAATCACAAGAGCTGTAATTAATCGCAAGCAAAAATAGGGATTGAGAGTTTCTGGGCCCAGCCCACGGACTGTCTTCGGGTGAGGCTTTCCTTTTTCGGCCGGAGTCTCAACCCTCGAGTTAAGGGTCGAACACGTCGCTGATATCGCGATCGCGAGTTTCTCGAACCCCGTCGACCAGAACATCTGCGGACAGACCGCCTCACTGCCTCCACAGTTCACATCAACATCGGACGTCATCAGTCAGGGCCAGGGAGGTCCACGGACGGCATGGACGCGATGCCACATCGATCGTCAATCACCTTCCGGTCTCGTCGTATCCCATAAATACAGCGGGAAAACGCATTCGGTAGATTCGGCAGCAAATTGGCTTCGGTTACCAACCCGACAAAACTCCAGTGTAATATCCGGTAAATGAGATAACGAAGAACGAAGGCCACACGGAAAGGGGGGGAGGAGGGGCGGTTTCCTAGTTCCCACCACCACTCCCTGTTCTATCGCCTTTTTCAAAAAATTTTTAGTTTTGGGTAAAAACTTAGATATCTATTTCACAGGTCCCAATAAATAATAAGCTCTCTTAGATGCTTTTTTAAAATTTACTCGTAAATAAAAAAAAAAAATAGAATGCGAACCAAGCCATAGTGGTCCCCCCCCCCCCCCCCCCTGGATCAGCCGCTAGTATGAACCGTGTTCGTTTTAATGATTCAAAATGCTCTCCAGCAGCGGTGCACTACTCAAAAGACTGTGATGGCCATTTGCGATTTTAACATACCATGGGTCGTACGGCTGCCAGACCACCCACCTTTACTAGTCTGGCTGACCATTGCTATGGCCAACAGGGCAGGAGCCATAGTAGCACTTACAACGCCACTAATCATGGCAGGCCGCGGGGCAAGGTCCTCGCGGGCCGTATGTTGTGCCCCCCTGCTCTGCAACAACGGTTCCCAAACTGTGGATCGCGAGAAATTTCCGCATAATAAAAAATCACTATATCCGCATCCGCTCAGGATAAAACATGTGGTGCAGAAAAGTTTAACGAATTTTATTCACATTTCAATTACTTTGAAAATACCTCGTTTCGTATTCCGGTAGTTCGCAAAATTTTCTGAACGCCGGCAAGTGGGTCGCGATTCGAAGTCATGGAAACACTGCCATACATGGTCTATTAATAAGGCTTCATCGTGAAAGCACATTTTGATCATTTGGAAGTATCGTTTCGCATAAGTACCTTTCCTGAGCATGCTTCCTGCCAGAAAATACAAGGCATTACATCCATGTGATGAATCGAAAAGAAGACGATCCGACTCCAGGAGGGTTTGAAAATGTAATGAAAGAGAATCCAGATTTATGTGAAAACGACGCCGCATTTGATGATGCCACTTTACTCGTCCTGCGCGTAGTTCTGTGCGACGGCTTGGAAGTAGCAAACGAATCTATAGGTAAGAAATGTCATTTTTCATTTTTCCCCGCTCAGTGTGGTGGTAATTTCGATTTCCAAAATATTTCTTCTAGTAAATATACATTTTTGATAGCGTAACCGCTGGTCTTACTGACACCCTGCGCTTCAAGGGCAACACGAAGATTTTTTTCTGTCGACGTCATCATTACTACTCACGGGTGACGCGAGGGTGAGGCCCTCACGTCATCCATAAGGCAGCAAATGAGAAATCCCATTCACTCTCGATCGTTCCCCCGAGCTGCTCCGCGTTTCCTGCATTCGCGTCCAGAGCAGATTCATTCCACATTCCCTTTGTAGGATGGGATTGCCTGCCACTTGTCCCAGCTATGGACTCAAGAATGCCTTCTCTAAAGATTCTGCAATTCGAAGAATTTTAAACTATAGCGCTTGGGATGTACTGGCGTCGATTCGTCAAAGGCATCTTAATGTATCATCGTTGTTTGAACTTTAACAATAGATGGACGGTACCGTTAAAGTTCGGCCTATGCAAACTAAAATGCAAATCTAAAGATCCCTAACTTTAATGTACTTTTTGATTTGAGAAATCGCATAATCGAAGCAGGATATGCAATGCTCGTGATTATCAGAAGTGTGACTATCAAATGAAGAGTAAAAAAAAATTACATTGGGGCTTCATTCCGAAATTTTCCAAGGTCGAGGACCAGGCCATGCCATTCTTTCACTTGTATTTTGCGACATTCGAAAAACCACCATTGTGACTTTCACCTCTTCAGGAGAGAGTCTAGCAAGAATTCACGTACCATGCACTCATACCACGATGATGAGAGCTGGGAAATAAAATATATGAAAACTTTTGCCGCCGGGATACTCAAGCGTTTGGCTCCCTCCTCGGCCCTTCTCTTTTACATAATGCAGACTTTCATATAGGCCTTTAAAAATAAATTTCCTTACACGACGTCAGGGAAAAAGCAAAAGATTCCGCGTTAGAGTGTCAATTTCCACGTACTCGATTTAAAAATATTCTGAGTTCCACCACAAAATAGATTACTTTACCTTGGCGCAAAAATGACATGACCAAGAATGTCTCGATTGAGAAACAGGCTTTGCAATTCAATGAGAGACTAAAAGAAAATTGCACCGTAAATGCACTCATTTTCTTTTAGGAGCTGCACGCCAGCACCATTCAACTCCATTGAGGTCGCCCAAGTCGAAGTACATTACGGTAATACACCTGTGATACATTCTCCACGCACACTTACTTGAAAGGACTCGTCTAATCCAAATATCGCCTTGGGCGCAAAGACCCACTCCTCTCAACTTCTCTCCGGCCCCCAAAATATAAAAGAGACTCGCCCGATTAGACGCCATAGACAATATTACGCTCTTCCTAGTCTGGGCTTTGGTATCGGAAAGAAACGTGAGGCGAAGGTAGCGACGGATTTCTTCTCTATGGTCAATTGTTCCCTTATTAAGAGCGAAAATGCAGACCGAGCCGTACCTTCGAGAGAGACATCTAGCGCAGCCAGGGTGAAGCTCTCGAACGGATGGGAATGGAGTCCCTGGGAAAATCTCTAAGGCGAGACCAACTGTGCTTAGTGTCTACAATCCGATGCGATAAATCATTCCGCAATCCAAACGTAGGTCTCGCGAGAGCTTCCACGACGTTCTTCGAGAAAATAAACGCGACACCTCCTCCTCTATCGCAGAGGAAAGGTTCTTTATGCTTTTGGCATGGGCGTTCAAGGACGCAGCCTGCATTTTTTTTTTGGTCATATGACGGGGGAGGGGTGTCTGGTTGGGGGAATGTACGAAATTTTCGAAAGCCTCTCCGTTCCTTTCTTCCCTTTCAATGGATACAATTTTTTTTCATTTTATTCTCTCCTCGCAACGTCTCCGATCGAAAGTGGCAGGTTTAGTTTCCCCTAATGGGTGGACGCGAAAAATCCAACGTGCGGACCCGAAAATTCTTGGAAAGCAAGAATTCCGTGATGACATTTGGCATAGGGTTAGTACCTTAGCGTAGTACATATACGATTTCCATTTAAAAGGGAATTTATCAGTTAAGCCAGAACCATTGGTAACGTCGTTATAGTCGAAGGGTTTGCTGTTCAAAAAAAAAAATTCTCAGGAACTACGGAGACCTGTACGTCAATGTTTGGCAGATCTTCGATCGGGTATGGACGAGTGAGAGCCTCGTTAAAAACTTATCAATGATATCGTAGCAGTAAATGCTCGAATGCCAGTGAAATGCTGGGAGCCTAGAGATACTCGTGGCATGAGAGACAGGTCTCGTTTGTGTCATTCCGTGTTTGGTCACGCTTGATGCAATCCTCTCTTTCCACCAGAAATGCTGAACGCTGTCAGATCTCATGTAACTCGATGGCTTTGTTTCGTGAGATATTGATCCCTTTTGAGATGGGTTCAGATCGCCTGACCGGCATGCCGACTTTCGCACTAAAGCCGCTGTTTCAGGCCTAAGAAAATAAACAGCAAGCACTCACATTCGAAGGAGCTGAGGCCCACGAGTTCATCGTTCCCGTCGACATTTCACGAAATGACACTTTCACAGACAATCTTGCGTGATGCGAGCTCTGGCTATGGCATATTCACACACGAGGGGCATCGAAGCCAAACTGTGTCGAAAGCCAAACTGCGATCGCCTCAAGCATAGTTTGTTTATTTCCCTTTCCGCCATCCCATTCGGCACTCTTCGAGTCTCCGAACTTCCGAAATCTTGCAGAAACCACGAGGGCACGCGAACACCTGGATCCAAGGCCTGAGCACTTGTCGAACCCGTCCTCCCCCTCGTCCGCAATAGACTCGTCCAGTTCCAGTGTCGTCACGGGTGCATGGACCAATGAAATTCGAGAGCGGACAGGTGCCTTGGACAGCACATCGGAGCTTCACTCCAGGCTCACTCAGTTGGCGTGACTCCGTAGCGAGATTGGATCCCGAAGGAAGGACTCCCGATTGGAACTAGCCAAGACAAAAACGTGCTCCAGGCCCTCCAGCGTCGTCAGAGTAACACGACATGCCACGCTGGTGTTCCCAGATGGTGAAGAATGTTGATATTCAAAATTTCAGTGGCCTCTATCTCAGATCTGAAGAGAATCTTGGTATTTGACCCTTTCTTGATTTCATGGTTGAATTCTCCCTGTTGAATGTATGGTCCTTAAATGCATTCAGGAAATATAGTCATGGTGAAATTTTGGAAATCATTTATATTGCTCAGGTACTTATCCTAGGGTAATGATGCTTTTGTCAACGAAATTTTGAACTAAATTGCCATTGACGAAAACTTTTCGATTTTCGTCAAGTTGACAGAAACGAAAAATGGGATTCAATTTGCTCTGACGAAAAAGTGGACAAGAACGAAAAGTCAGGACGTCTGTCAGGTCACGTCTCTTCAGGATCGGGCGCGGTGACTCGGTTAATTCCATCAGGTATATTCGAGAATCGCCTCGAAAAGGGACATTAAGTTTTCCAGTACATTCTAGTCACCTTATGCTAATCCCCTTGCGATAAGGTCGACGGGAAGAAGCTTCGTTCGCAGCTTTGTCCCAGGTCAGCGCCGAGGTCGGCGAGTTGGGGAGAGTTTAACTCAACTAGATACAGTATAATCCGGCGAGTTAAGCATTCGAGTCGACCCGGTCAACTCGACCAATAGGCGAGTCCTAAATCGGGCGAACGATCGACTAGATTTTGAGATGCGATGTTGATTATTTCAAAGCATGATTTTCCAATGATTGTTTGAGGGATTGCTTCAAAGATGGAGTGAGGAAACGGCTTGCACAAATTCATGATACACAGTTATACATTTGATTGCAAGTTTTCCAAACTTGACCGTGCACTTCACGAAAGTCCTCGACTGAGCCCTCAGACATCTTCGCCAGTTTAAAGAGCAGATCCGAATTCCAGGAATGTAGCAGTATCGTCATTCTGTAGTACAGTCGTCGATGTCTGAAGCCTTCAGAAAGTACCACAATGCAATATCTGGCAGGATAATTCTGGGATCCCCGCGACTTCACAAATAAACTGAAAACTGGTTGGCCGAAACGATGAGCTATCACGTGAGTGCGACACATTCCAAGCATCGCTTCAAAAGTATTTCACGATGAACACACTGATGTCAGAATTTCTCTGATCATTGCAAAACGGCGAGGTCCATGGCGTGAACCGGAATTCCGTTCAATATCAGGCGTGGTTCGACTTTCGCATGCTCACGACGGGTCTGGAAGGTCTGTCTATCGCATACTGGTAATTTCATGGCACGAATTAATTCGAATCCAAATTTTCTGTCTCTCAAGCTCTCAAATGTCGACAGTGAAAAAACTGCCAGTTCGGACAGTTTGTGCAAGTATGCTTACATCCCACCGCTGCACAGCCGTTGCGTGGTCCCACGGAAGTGTCTTCTCAGGTCGAAAAGTGAAAACAAGGAGGGAAAGAGAGGTTCAAGGATGAAATTTGTAAGAAATTAGCACTTTTTCAATATGGCAACTCCGGCTGAACAAAGTTTCATAATGGGGCTTAGGTGCTGGCCATCGCGAAAAGATACCTGGTTGTAGATTTAGGACTCATTCAACGAGGCCTCCCATAAGTATGAAGATATTTCAGGACACGTCCAGAGAGAAAAAATAAATGAGATCACTCTTATCCCCTTTGGCATTCTATCTAGCTCTCAGATCCAACTCTGGCTTATGTAGAACGCAGTTCTGATCTGTTCCTACCAGTTTTTGGCGGGAAGGCAGTCCGCGACGGAGAACGAGAGAGACCGAAGCGGTCTGAAGAAGCTCCCAGCGTCTCGAGATACGTGGGAAGCAAAGCCTCAAAGCAACCCAAGCCTCAAAGGGGAGATTCGGGGTCTGAGGGGACGCGAAACCCGAGATGGGAATGAGATGTGCTTCTCTCGCAGACTGGTGGAGCCGGGCCGTAATCTTGTGACAAAGGGACGACATCTTAATCAGGAAATGTAGAATCATACATTTGCTCCATGAAAATATAATTATTCCATACTCCATAATTTTTTGCTGCCTCAAGATTGACGCATTTTCAGGAAAATGAAAATGATAACTGGCCCCAAACTGAGCACTATCCCGGGTTTTCGCTTTAAATTTTTATTTTCTTACTGACTGATATAATTAAAGTAATTTTAAAATGGTAATTGGAAAATGCCCCATGAGATCCATCCGTCCTTTTCTGAAGCATCATACCGTTCCACGCGGTTCTCGTCAATTGCAAAAAATGTCCCCCCTGTTGAAGGCCTCAAGTACAAACGTTCCCTGGAGTCGTCTTACTTGTCGATGATGATGCCAAGTCAGGCGAGTGAGAATGGCACGGAAGTGGCACCAGCTCGAAGGGCGACACGGACGGGCATCGTCCACGTGAGAAAAAGGAACTTCACGATCGGGTTTGACCGTTTCTTCGTCGAGATGAGATGAAGATCGGCTGTGAAGATTCATAATCTGAGATGTGTGCTGTGTTTACAGAGACAGCAGGAAGAGGAATGAAATTGGTTGCGGATTCTTCCGGTTCTTAATCAAGTCCCGTAACTCCTGCGTTTTTCTGGCCGTCAGAGGAGAGTCTGACTTACAGGTTTGGGATCCTATACGGTCGTTATCGTCTCGATTTCTTCTACCGAGGGATACTCCGTACGCCGTATGATTAAGCAGAGGTACACACATCAAATTACTGGAGAAGTACCGGAATGACTCTCATAAGATACTACTGGAAGCAAATATCTTTATAATCGTTCCCTCGTGTATGAAATACGAAGAACGGGCTGTTAGTCATAGACTAGATCCCATGCCCTATTGGGTAGTATAATTTTTCCACTGTGCTTCTCGTAAGCTGAGAAATCTCGGTACCATCAAACGTTTCTGAGTCACTCTCTCAAAAGGATGTTAATGTCACCTTCGAATAATTTTAATATTAGAATAATCTGAGGATAATCGAAAAATAGATACCAACCGGTCAAAGCACTCAAAGCCATGCCTCTTCCGTCATGGGGGCCAACGGGAACTTTGAAACAGGTCTCCTTTTTTATGAGGAAGTTTGAAGGGTTATGGTAAGACATGTCTCTACATTTCATATCTTGCCGAGTCCATCATCATCGGGCAAGTCGCTCCTCCTGACGAATCAATTCCCCAGTTTCACCATGAGAAAAATCAAAATTCCAACGTGATGTTTAATTAAATTTTATTTCCTACTCCACAGCAGTACAGTCAAAGGGGCAGTTCCAGCGATACGGGAAGAAAATAATAAAAACGTAAGAGATCATTCCCTTTTTGGCACACCGGTTCCACATCAACAGCACGCTTCTCCCGTCACATCTATGTTCAACATCAAATTCACCCAACACAGAAACAATTGAGATCAATTCGACTCGTCCTCTGACCCTGTTCTCCAGGAAGGCCAGCTGATATGCCACAATCTCTTTCAAGCAATCCATTCTTAAATTATGATGAAATTGGCTTAAGCATAAATTTTAAGCAAAATGTTCAAAACAATATCTTCAATAGTAGGGCAAAATAAAAAGTTGTGACTCAGCACAAATTTTACTCAAGACAGGTGTGCAACTAGTTCAGATGCTACCTCTTTAGCTTCTAGAAAACATGATCAGCCTAAATTTTTGCCAATTTCCTTCTCCATTCCCTTCCACCTGATATGGGCGCAGAAAAGCCAGCGCCTGACAGCACCACAGGGTCCAAAGTCCATCACCGGGGGTAGAAGTTCCATTGCAGAGAAGAAAATTATTGCTATCACGAATAATGTCATGCACATTTCATCCTAGAGCAAAAGGAAATTTTGATTATCAAAAACCGTGCTCAACGAGAACGCATTCGGATCGCAATCATCGCATTATATCACAATCAACGGTGGTGTTCACAATGCTCCAAACATCACAGATTCTCTTCTTCATGTGACAATCAACACCTTCTTTGACTATGTGACTGTTAGTCCTCTGTAAGCCACAATGACAGACAGAGAGATCTAAGGAATGGCAAGCTTCTATCACATCTGGTATGTACAGAATGTACAACAGGCAATTGAAACAGCAGAAGAGAAGAAAAGAGTTCTGAGATCTAGCTGCTCATCTAGGATGACCATTGACAGGACAAGAGATTCATATAATTGCAACCAAATTGCCAAGATCCTCATGAAAATCAAATGATACTAATAATAAAAATCTAAATGCTTCAGCACCTAAAATTAAACTCAATATATCAAATTTGCAAAAAATTGTGCTCACTGTGGGATTTTCAACACTTCCCAAGGGCTTTAAAAATAAGTGGCAACTGAGTCCTACCTGCTGCTGATACCACAATTCTTCCAACTTATCTGCCATACAATCCACTTGTGTTATGAAGTTTCATTCGCTGTCTGCAACTTATCCTACACCAGTATGCAGATATCTTAAATATATGATGTCAACACATCATCAGCAGCTGATACAACACTGATACAATTAAGAATGTCTAATTCACAACTGCATAGCACTAATAAACTTTAAAAAATATACCTAGCACTTTGGTAAAAAGAACTAAACATTACCAATGTGAAATGGATTTGAACTGAACAAAATAAAAGCAAAAATTCATTAAAAAAATATGCTGGCAAGAGTAGCAACAAGATTCAATTAATCAGTAGAAATAAACTTGAGAAACACAACAAAAAAATAAAATAAAAACAAAAAACACAGTAAAAGTCATGAAAGGAAGAGGAGTTCCAGGAAGCTCAACAGTAACATAGAAACTGGCAAGACAAGACTGGCAAGAACTTGGAAGCATTGACTGGTAGGAAGCCAAATGGAATCATCTCTAAAATTGATCACTATGCCTAAGGAGCTAGGCTTTAGACAATTCTACCCTTTCACAAAAGGAGGCAGAAATGAGAAATTTGGAAAATAGTCCCTTGCATTGGATCTAGGACAATGGAGAAAGAAGAGTCTGTACAGGAGGAGGAGAGCGGCCGAGTGGTATTGCAGGGCCGCCATCTTTGGAATTTCAGTCTATCACAGGGCGATTGCATGCAAACCTAATCTTAAGGCAGAGGAGAAGGGATTCACCAAGAGGGACTTCCATATGGATACACAGACAGAGGTAGGCTGTGACTGATGAGCATGAGTGAGAAATCCCCTTTGTCTACGTATTTGAGATCAGAGGTAGAAGAGACAAGAGAGAGACTCTGCTATCACAACAGCAAGTCCTCACAGCATAGGCAATTCTTTTTCACTGTCCCACTAGGCTTGGGGCATTAAAAATTATTTAATTGTTTTATTATCAAAAGAAGTTCTGGGTCCATGTGAGAAGTGCTGCAGGCAGACACATCCAACAGAAAACAAATGTCAAAATTATATTGTGTCTTCAATGTGAACTGGTCCAGTTCTAATTCATTGGTCCTGTAAGGATATTATTTCTTTTTTTTAGCCTTCACAATAAATAAATGGCTACTATTCCATACACTTTGGAATTTTCAGAATTAAGTAAGTATCACAGCTTTGAGTTTTTAGCCAGTTAATAAGTCAAGTTATGGGAAATTGTAATCGTGAAGGACCAAATATGATTGAAAAGTGACTGGGAAAGGTAATTTCCACTACCAAAATCTGCAACTTAATTTGGAGCTTGGATCAAAGAAGATATTGTCACTGCCGGAAATTGCCCCAAGCCAAGTCACTATTATTTCTAATGGTAGTCCTCAAAGTCCATTGACCGTCCTTCTTCCATCTTCAAATCCAGTGGGCACTCAAGGCCATTGGACGAAGATGCTGTTTTGATTCCGAGCAGTTGTGGGAGCTGGGGGAAGAGCGGTGGGCGGGTGAGGAGCCCCCGAAATGGGGGACCTGATGGAAACAGGTGGTTCATATTTGGGGTGCGAAGGTGGAATGGATGTGAAGCAAGATGGGGTGGGATCTCGCCTTTCCGTGCCAGGTCCAGCTTCAGTGTCTTCCCATATTTCCCCCTCACATACATCAAGAGGCTGTTGTAGGGGATACCAAAAACGCGAGATGCCTGTGCTGTCTTCATCCGTCCACTCCATACGTGTCTCAGTGCTTCAGTAAGGTTTTCGTTGGACCAGTGGCGAGGAGGGCCACCACGTGGGGCACTGAACATTGGAGGACCCGTTCCACCAGCTACACAAATGAAAGTGGTCAGCCAGGTCTTTCTTAACTTTATGATGGATAGATACCCAATGCATTATCTAGTAGATTAAGAATAATCAATGAGCACATCAAGAAGAACACCTCAAAAAATGAAATTTCATAAATTTTTACATGGTGAGTTTATCACATATGAAACAAGACCAAAAATAGATAACACCTGTAAAGCATACTTATAAATTATAGCAAATTCTTATCCTTCAACTATTCATCCCAATGTATACCTGGCTGGGAAGATAACTGCTAATTGATATCATTAGAATTAGCTACTCCAGTCACTAGTGTTTAAATAGGAAGGCAAGATTTCTACCTTTATATTTAGATACTCCTTACATAGCTTCCACCATATCTTATATCAGACCAAAACATTGTGTGCTCTGAGTAGGCATGCTTTACGAAACCATGCAACAGAATGCTTTCACATTACTAATAATGGCACAAAATGTCATCTTTGCCCTTCTGGATGACACTTAGAAAAATCTAATTTTCATGCATCTCTTTCCTCATGTTCATGATATTTGACATTATTAGCTCTATTGAACACTACTGACTTGAGGCTCTTCAAGGTGTCCAATGATTTCCATTACTTAGTAATTGTCCTCTTTTCTATATATTAGTCATATCAAAGTATCACTTAATAAATAGAAATACAAATAGATAAAATACATAAAATAAAGATGGAAGACTAACAGGCTGAATATGATTGAGATCTTGAAGGTTCAGAAGTGATGGCAGTGGGAGTTGGGGGACAGGAGGTAGAGACAGGAGACGGAGACTGTACCGGTATGGGGGAAATAGACACTGGAAAGCGAGTCAATGGGTCTGTTGTTGCCCAGCCATTACCAGTCCCGGAGGATTCCTCCACCTCTCCTGGCCCTCCTTCCTCATTTTTCCCACACTAGATAACATCATACAAAGAAAATATTTTTTATCTGTTTGGAAAACAGGTAAGAGTAATTGTTATCCAAAGCACCTATGGTGGCTTTACAATGGAGTAAAAACGACTCAGATCATGAAAGGGAAATGATTGCTGGGAAGCTCAACACATACAGGCTGTTAAGTCTGACTTACCCACCCCTACAAGGCCACAATTCTAATCTCTGGCTCATGCCTCATTGCAGTAGGCTTAAATCCTCAGAACCAGCCAGACCTCCAATTCCACCTCCCACTTCCCCCATCCCTCATGACCTCATGAACCACATTCTGTTTTCTGATGCAACATTTGTAAATTTACTGATAAGGTTTCCAGTGATGGCATCTGTTGGTTCAGCATAAGGAGATCTGCATTCAAAATGACTGCAAATGTCATCACAGGTTCTTTCCTGCATCATCCATGTCATGATTTCAACTCCCTCTCAAATTCTCAACATGGTAGCTCAAATGATGCTCCACTACATAGTTATAATTTATTTACCAGTTGCAACAGTTTAGACCTACATACCAGAAAAGGAGACAAGAGCAAACTGCTGAAGACATTTGGAGCATCCTTTATGTTTGATGTATTCAATGTTTATTTTCTTGTGGTTCATGTTGCATATTGTATTTTCTTCCTCTTGCTACCATGAACAGACATCTACCCCAGATAATTTTTAGTGCTGTGGGAAACTTATTTCTCTATCTCAGGACTAGCAGCATCACCTTGATTATGTTTTCTCCTTGAATGAACAGTTTTCCTAAAACATTTCCCTTTGTCCTGAATGACACAAAATTGCAGTGATATGAGTTGAATTGGAACAGGAGAGTAGTTTGTAGAGAAAACTATGGAGCTTATTTTTTCAGAGCCATTTATGAATTTCTCAGACTGGTACTGCATCATTAGTTAGCATGATGACAGAAAATTAAAATTTGCTCACCCATTGAGAGAGGAAGAAGCTGGAGAGGGATTCATCATGGGAATCATCACCTGAGTCACCCGATGTCAGATTCAGGCTATGTTCTTCATGTCTTCGTTGTGGACGTGCCTGCAAACATATACATCATCATATTTCTGCTAAATTAAAAGTAAATAAGATCCTTTGAGAAATTGCAGAAAGCAAAAATTGAATGATATTACCAAAGATGTGCTAGCTAATGGAAAAATATTCAAGAAGGAAAGAGGGAAATGCTGTATTTATTTTACAAGGTTGGTATAAGAGGCTGATTGCCTGCCCAATAAATCTAGGAATGTAAAAGGCAACTGTTACAGTACTGGACCAAAATAAACTAGGAATTAAAATTTAAAAAAAAGAAAATTTCATATCCATTTCCAGCTCTTGAGGAACTCTATTCATCACCTTAAACATCCTGAAAATGACAATAATATGAAAGAACTTTGGTAGGCTTTCACTGTTCACCCCTTGATGAATATAGCAACTTCATTCATAATCAACATTCAAAGGGCATAAAAATGTCAAAATTGACTCTCCCACCCCTCCTCTCAGCATTCATCAGCAAAACAAAAATTGTTGGGGAACTAACCTGTTTCCGTCTGGGAGAGGGAGAAGGAGCATTTTGTGGAAAATCAAGGTTTCCCAGAGGTGAAGTCTTTTCCTCCTCTTTCATTAATGGGAGAGGGGGTGAAGGAGACGATAGGTCTACTGCTGGTGTATCCCCTACATCTTTGCTAAAACCCTTCTCCTCAGCCTCATTCTCATTACGGCATTCTGTCAAACCTTGAATCTGGAACCAAATAAAGAATGAATTCTTTAAGTGACACTACTTCCAATTTCAAGAATGTTATGAAATCAGGCATCAGTTTTAAAAAAGTCAAGAAAAGGTACTCAGCTGTGATTACTGGTGATAATTTACATTGAGCATGAACTGAATTCAGCAACTTCAGGAAACATCTGCACTTGACTCCTAATATTGAGTACCACTGTAGTTAGATTGAGTCTGGATCTGTGCCAGACATTGAACTGTATGCAACTCACCTCCAGCCACTTAGCAGATTCATCTAAAGTTAAACCACAGACAAATGTTGACCATATGCACCCTGAACACCTCTAATATGAAGGTTTGAACTATGTCTAGGATAATGCTTCATCAAGAGTGTAATCACAATAATAGAAAATGACAAGCTCACTTTGAGTGCATCAGCAGCTTTCATCAGTGATGGAAGCTGGTCTTCCTCTACGCTCACTTCCCCTCGATACATGAAGTCCACCAATGCTTGAAGTTGCCATTTTGGGAAGTCCTTCAGAATCACAACTGGGTGGCGACACAGGTGCTCCGAAAAGATCCGTGCAAAGTAGGGACTTGAAAAAAAAATTCATGGTCCATTAAATGGAAGCCCTAAACATAGTTTTGGCTTTGCTGCAGCACATTTTGAAAAGTCAAAAATCCAAACTAATACAGTAGGTTCATTCATTGTTGGGGAAGGGCCTAATAAAGTTGAATATAATAGGTGGTTCTGAAGGGCAGTGACTGAATTGTTGGACTCCTGTTAGTTCTGTACTTTTCTATGGGCCATACAGTTGTCACAAAATAGCAGTTCCCTAGCTAAGGAAGAGATGTTTCTCCAGGGCCTTGAATCATTGGTATACACATTTGTCATTAATGATGACTGACTATTAGGTGATAGTCAAGAATTCTTTCCAACAATGATAGTTAAAGATGGTAGGCAGGTGAAAGTTTATCTGCAAATAATGCAGGGCAGATACTAAGATCTTATAGTATGGCCATGGTTTATGTCATGGAAAAGCTGATAAAAATCCATGATATTCAATTTCAGAAAGTCATATCCCTTTTCCCTATAATACATATAATTAATGTTGATGATTGTATGAGGAACTAGAACATTACCTAAAGCTTTGCTTTAACTTTGCGTTATTCTATCAAGAATTGTGGTATCTATCTTCATTATAAAGAAAGGGAAAATAAGGCACTTCACTTGGAGGACAAAGAATGAGACAGTCACAGGTAAATGATAAAAAAATAAAGCATTGGCAATTTGAGTTTGTTGGGAGTCAGTGGTACACCAACGGGAAGCTTGTGGGAGGTCCATGCATTGCATAACAGATTTTTCACTAATTTGCTAACCTTCCATAGTGTCCCTCCCTTTTCCAAGGGAAAGTGACAAAAAATTGGTGCAGAACATGAGTGCGATACAGCCTTTGCATACATGTTCATAAGCATCCAATTTTTTCCACTATTGTAGGTCAGTCAACTAAAAAGCAAGGCCTAAATGTGAGTGAAGTCAATCCAAATTCACTGAAATTTTGTACCTCTAATAACACAATCAAGATGCACAAATAGATTCTGGTGAATATAATTTCACTTCTTTCTGATTAGTTTCCTATTAGCTCTAGTATATGGGACTTGAACATACAGTAACTGGAGAGAAGTTACATTGAAAATATATCAAATCTCCACTTTCACTAGAATCCAAAACATTGTGAACCTCATTAGAAAAAGTAGTTCTTGGCAGATGCATGAAACTCTTCACAAGGGGTTTACAATATTGTGATTGAAAAATAAATGCTACCTTAATTCATGAAGATTAGCATACTGTTAGGAAAAAATGCGATGGAAGTTGAAGCATGTCCTGCCTGATGCATTACATAGTACATACTACAAAAATTATATTTATAATAATAAATAAATTAAATTAATTTTTTTGCGAAAGCTTAAAGTCACAATGCTACTTGAATAAAAACAACCCTGTTTGAAATCTAGCTAATCCACATATCATGTCACAGGGGTTTCAGTAGGGATCTACAGATGCCTCATATTAGGTGGCAGTGCATATGTACTTTTTTTGTTACATTAGTGCACTTCAATGCAGAGTCCTTAAGCTACAGCAAAGGAATACTACTCTCTTATAAGTTTTAAAAAGTAGGACTGGCGAGGAGAGAGACTAGAAAGAACATAGTCCATTCTTTGCTAGGAAACTCAAACTATTCTCTGGCCATTCCATTGCTTCTCTTATAAAATACCCTCTCAATATAACATCCCTTTTCAACTAAAGCAAGATGAAGCTGCATCAATTAAGAGCATCTTGTTAAGGACACAGCAAGTGAAAAAAGGATTTTTGAAATCACTAAATAAAAGACAGATGTGGAGCAATGCTGAAACCCTAGCAATGAGCTGAATCATTTTCCTGAAGTTTGGATGAATCCAGATGACCTTGAAACTTCAGCCTCTCAAATACATTTGCCAAATTTCCCTTTAAAATTCTATATAGAGTCTATAACTCTAGAGTATATGTTATACTCTAGAGTATAGAGTATAGAGTATATGTTATAAAGTAAGAAACAGAATGTGCTTTTTTCCTGCATCACCCACAATACATGATGCTTATGGTAATATAGACCAATTGACCAGTCTCAGTAAGTCATGCAATAAAGAAGCAATTCCCTTTCCTTGACAGAAGCTAACACCATATGAAGCCAGTCTCCTGTTGAAAGCTTTGTCATTTAATTTATTTTACGCTTTATAAGTCATGAGGGAAATGTTTACATTCCCCTATTTATGAGTCTGTTTCAGCATCAGCTAACTGAAACAAGAATGACAGCAGGTTATGCTAGTTTAGTTTCATTTGGGTAAAGATAATCTAAATTTGGCAGTCAACTTAAATTGAACTAGATGCCTTCAATCACTACACTTGTACAAAATAAAGACTCACCTGCAGGCTGAAAGGACAACCTTGTGTGCCTTAATGGTGCAGCCATCTCCAACAAGAGACACATCAACCAGGCTCTCGGAATTCAAGAGTGACTCAAAAACTGACAGAACGTGGCAGGGATGGTTGTTCCATCTTAAATGATACCTCGCAGTGGATCCATTGTTCGTTTCCTCCATCGCATTGTCAGGTGACAGGATAATTTTTTTGGGTTGGGATGCTTTTTTTACGCTCACTACCTGATGGGGTTATGCTCTACGGTACGATATTGGGCCTAACGTTAGGCCTAAGGGAAAGATGTGACATGGGATCGAAGAGGAATGAACTCCAAAACTGTTTCTGTTTGGAGGGGAATTGTTTCATTCTGCGATCGAAATGGATCCCTGCCTGCGAAAAAAAAGCCAATCAATGCCTGTCAATACGGATGTACGACTGAGGAGAAAACAGAGAAGCGAGATCGATAGGGCGAGCCTAGATATCAAGGGCTTGTCACACACTACACACGCTCTCGTTCCTCGACGCAGACATTTCTTCGACAGTGATGCCAACTGATCAGGACAAACATCTATTCACATCAGCGAATCAGCTTGCTTTTCGTCACTATTTTCTCATAAATGCCTAAATGCAATAAATGATCGCCTTGACTAAAAGAAGGCTAAATTTATTGATAATTAGTCGAATTTGACTAGCCTGCGACCTTATTCTCTCTCTCCTTACTATCGCACAGAACCTACTTTCATCAGATTAGAACGCTTGAACATCAACTTTGGGGAGTGAATTTTCCTCACATTTCTAGGACTTGGAAAAAAAAATGATGATGGTCCAGCATTGAGCCAATATCTGGTTTTAGCAGGGTGGTAACACTGGATAGGTTCTTGGTCGTTTCCTGGAAACAATTTTTTTCCCCTATTGGGCATGCTCCATGATACTACCATAAATATTATTCAAAAATACGATTTAAGAAGGTATCATAATGCCATAACACTGGTACAATAATCACGCAACATTGGACTTTGACCTCCAACGTCGATGACATTGTATTGACTCTAGGGGAACGTTCCCACAACGCTACTATGTTTTCTGGGTGGTTTCTAGATGTCTGTCTCTGGGTGTCTAGATCGTAGGATTCATATTCTGGTCGGTGCTCTACGTTGGTTCCGTCTGCACTACTCGTTGCCAACTAGATTTCTGTCTTTCCATACCCTCAATATTAAGCGGTGAATTCATTCAGTGCCTCAGAAAAATGTTGGGCCATGGGTTGTATGAGATTGTTTCGAAGGAAATACCGTTCAGTTCCTTCGAGATCGAGGGCTTCTTGCCGATGAAGAAAAAGAAGTGCGATAAGTGTCAGAGTCCAATGCAAGAAAACGTTGGCCGATGGGACGACTCGCGAATACTAGAATTGGAGATGCAAGAAAAAAGGCTGTAAGACGACGAAGTCAGTGCGCAAGAATTTGTTCTTTACCTACGTTGATCGCTTTGGCCGTTGCAACAGCCGCGTCTCGCTTGGAACCACTCTCGAAATGACGTACTATTGGGCGCACAAGATTCTGCAAAACAAAGCGAGTGAATGATCAGTGTGGTAAAGAATACCATGATGGATCGGTACAACATGTGCCGCGAAGTTTGCGCTGTTCTCTTTCAGGATGCACCTGCAATGGGCGGCGTTAGTCACATTATTCAGATTGACGAAAGTCTATTGCGCGCGGTCGTCGCAAGGCACACAAGGGTCGCATGCTGACTGGCGATGCCAAAGGAATTGTTAATGAGCACCGATTCCGATTCCGACGCAGCCGATCAGCAACCAAAGGAAGTATCAAATCGACGTAGCAACTGTGGACGACGAATCGATGGGCTGTGGATTTTCGGCATGGTCTAGAAGCGGTCGGATGGAAAAAGTGAATTTCGGCTTGTTCAAGTTGCACGTAGGAACAAGGAAACTGTTGCCAATTATTCAACGCTACGTTTTGCCAGGCACGACGATTTGGAGCGACGAATGGGCCGCTTATAAGGACTTGTAGCAGTTTGAATTCGATCATCACACCGTCAACCACTCCGAATGTCAATCCATTGGACGGTACAAACGCACAGCTGATCGAGACGCAGGGGGGATATCTCAAAATGCAGATAATGAGGAAGATGAAAGGGACCAGCGAGCAGCATCTACCAAGTTATTTGGCAGAAGCATGGTGGCGATCTCTTCACGGAGGATCTGCTGTCTTTGAACACTTTCTCAGCAGTATTAGAGATGTTTACATGTAACGGCTGACCTTTGTTTGATCGAACGAGGGAAAAGAAAGTGATAAATTCGGTATAGCACTAACTGCGATAATACCACCTGCTAGAAGCCAACTGATAGTAAATGAATCGAAACGCATGGCAACCAACTTTTATTTCCTTCACTCTCCTGAACACATGAGAGAAACAAGACAGGAGCACTTCCTCCAGACATCCGAAAGTTAGCAAAACACCGTTCAAAGGTGGAAATCCAGGGTTATCACAACTTGGCCATGAAGTGAGGAAGGCCGTCTTCAGTGAGACGTCGGGTGAGGACGTCGCAGCCATCGTCTGTCACAAGAAGCGTATGCTCAAACTGTGCCGACAGCTTCCCGTCCTGAGTCACCGACGTCCAGTCGTCTGGCCACAACTGGTCTCTCCATGTCCCTGTCAAGTTTGATGGTAAGAACCATTAATAGATGCCCTTTGAGATACTCAGAATGGTGAATCCATGAGAAATAGTCAAGTATTGTAAAACCACCACACTCAATACTGACATCCTCATGTAAGCAAATGTAAGCAAACATACAAGACAGAATCATTTCTAAACTGGAGAAAGCTGATGGGGGAAGATCAAGTTAGCTTTCTTTGGGATATCAATAATTATTAGAGCTGTCACGATAGCAGTTTTCAAAACATCGATGCATCGACCTGAACTATCGATAATGTATCGATGCATCGGGTGGGGGGGGGCTGGAGGATTCTATCTTTTCTCACCGCGATCGGAGCTCGGACCTCTATCCGGCTTCTATTATCTCACGCTTGTTGTCGGGAGTGCAGGGGGAATGTATGACCTTCGCAAAGAGTAATGAAACCTACCATTCCTCCAACTATCGAAGATGACATCCATTCATCGATGGATGCATCAGGACAACCCTAATTTTTCCTATTGCCGTTGAGAATCAGCTGCCAAGCCTCGTTCACGTATTTATTTTTCTCTTTTTCTTCGTTCTACAATGTCTTTGGACATTGGCACCGCCAGATAGGAAACCTGCTGATGGTTCCATACCGGCGGTTGCCGAAACGTCGGTACAGCCCTAGTATAAGCAACGTCTATGTACAATATTCACTCTGAGTTCACCTTAAGTAGAGATAAATGCCCTAGGCAAGTTAAAAATTAAGAACATTAAGCCTGCATACTAAAGTGATAGGAATATAGAGAGCGGATTAGCCAATGTAGGTTTCGAAATCAAGGGAGTAAAAGAACAGTTCACTTTCGTACCATGCACCTGATTAGATCGAGCCGAAAACAGAAACCGAAGAGAAAAAAAAATTTCTCAGTCTTCCCCCCTCTCCTTTCTCACTTCCTGTCTCCGATCCGACTTTTTTTTCCCTTCCAAACTTTCTTATAGTCAGTCCCAGCATTTACGGAATTGCGATAATAAATCGCAAGCCCATGCGGGTCACGCCACTTCTTCCTTTCCCCGTCCGGAGGGACTGTATTGTACTGTACTCGCCTCAATCCCAATGAGACATTTCCCCTTTAAAATACTTTGCCGATGCATCGCGATGGTCGAAAAAACTATCAATGTCTCCAACTATCGATAGTGGTATCGATGCATCGACCTATCGTGACAGCCCTAGTTTTTTCTGTCTATATCACATGTAAAGGGATTCCATGTGTGAAGTGTGGCTAAAATCTTTCCTAAGTTTCTCTGTTTTCTACATGAAGTCATTTCTTTATTTTGTAACACACACTTGAAAATTCAAAACCATGTTACTGTACTTTCCAGCTCTGCATGTGTCAAATATGAAGTCCATTCTATATTCCATCCAGGAGATCTCAGCCATTATGTCATCTGATGTTTTTGTCGGATTTCTCTATGGCAAACAGGTTACGGGTTAAGTGAACTGGGCTAGGGCAAATTTGGTCATGCCAAGATGCAGCCAGGATTTGTACACAGAAGTACCACTAAAGAAGCACTAAATCTCACTCGAAATATTTAAACTATCACCAACAAGTGCCCTAAAAATGCCTTGATTCTTTAAGGCAAAAATTTCAATGAATTTTGGAGCAAATCAACATCATCTTTCAAGGTGTTCAACACCATCACAATTATTTTATAACCTTGATTGAAATTGTTTCATTCTTCAAGCATAATTTGTTCCACTCATTCCTTCCCAATTGAGCTCACATTCTCACAAACATCATTATTGAGTTCCCCAGTCATTCATATTCAAAGAAGTGAATTTTCTTTTCCCATTTCTTCCAGAAACTGGAACTTTCTAATCTATTTTTAAATGCTATTGGGAGAGCATCAGGGATCTAACACCTTCAAATTGAATATCAATTTCACATAAGATCTGGTTCCAGTTCCACCTCCCTCAACTTTCACCTCAATGTAATTTCTTTGCAATCCACTTTTCCATGAGGAATGCTGCACCCTTGTCTTTATCAATTTTCAAAAACATAGCCTTAGCTTGGTGCCCGAGATGCAATGGTTCACTGACACCTAGGATGCCTAACATTTTAAATATCTATATGAAAAGATACAACAAGTATTTTGATACACTACCCATTCTTCTAACAATACAAAGTCTATCCATGCTAAACATGACAGGCACCAGAAGAGGGCAACTATTACACAACACACAATAGAAAAAAAAGAATATAGAATGCTGCAGACATATCTTAGTTATTTTCCACTTACTTTATGCTACTTTGATCTGAAATTACAATAATCTGAGCAAGAGTACAGGTGTCCCAGTTTTCCCTCACCTACATCCAAGCATCCTAGTTTATGAGAGTAGCTCTGAGTCTTTGGAGTTTCCTTGAAATAAAATTTTGCAAATTTCAAAAGATTACATGTTGCAACAGCTATCAGTGAAGTTTCAGATAAAACCAGAAAATTAAAAAAGGTCATAAACATGAGCCATAATCTGTTAAAATTGACTCACTCTGAAAATTTTGGACAAGGTAATCTTCATGCGACCCTTCCGGAAGACTTGCCCCTTGAGCATGTACTCAAAGTCAAGCTTGAACCCAAGCTCATTGAGAAATTCAACCACATTGCATGTGCATGCAACATCAATGCTGCTCCTCACTGGTGTCACCCGTGATTTTCCATCTCCTATTAGAAAAAAAAGGGAATGATAATAAAGGTACTGTTGCCATGTGAAGAATTCTACATTTACTGCTGTTGAACTTCATAAACATACTTTTATTCCACTCCACCCAAATGAACTAAATACCTCTTGGCTTTTTGCCTCATTCTCTGCCTCCATTACAGAGAAAACCATTTTCCAGTAGCATTAATTAGAAAACTAACTGACTAACTAGATACCACATATACAGTCGAACTCGGTTATAACGAAGCCTCGGTTATAACGACGAAAGTGCCAGGTTCCGGCATAGAGCCCATAAGGCACGTTACAATTTACCTCGGTTATAACGAAGTCTATTAAAGGTCTCACAGACGAAATCGACAACGTTTATGTCCCTAATCCATCATTCTTAACTGAAATTTTCATCATCGGAAAAATTAGGGTTGGCGAGCCATAACTTTATATTTCCTGGATTTGGCATTTCTTGAGAGTCATGTGGGTGTGGCTGGAGCAATGTTAGGGAGGGATAATCCCCAGTAACTACAGTTTTTCCCAATTGCTAACGTCCGTTTCTCAAAACTACACTTCCATTTTCAAAATAATTTAAACAAATCCCTGAACTCTGCAATCTTTTCACAAAACTTAACATCCGATTTCATTGCTAACGTACGAAATGCGAAACTGGAAGTGCGATTTTCATATCTTCACGGACCTTTTTCGAAACTTAAAGTACGGAAAAGGATAAGAAGGCCGATTCGACGAGCGCCAAGGATGGATGCATGGCTGACGACTACAATCCATTGGCCTATACTCCAAGTCTCTTCCAACCAATCACAAAGATTTTCTCATCGTTTAGAGTTGTCAGAGCTAAATGCTCTGTCTCAAACGTTGAAAGAATTTCTTACGTCGATTCAGAAATGTAATTGAAAAGCGATAATGCTGACTGCGATTCAGTAGTATCCTAAATACCTGATCTTGAGTATTTACTTACGATTAATTTATATTATTACCAACTAAAAAGGGTTGAAAAGGGAATTGCAGCCCCGAGTTTAGCCTCGTTGGCTGCTTCAGGAGTACGTACGTCGTGTCGTGTACGAGTCCACTGTATATATAGAGATTTTAGGGCATATAGCAATGTAACCTCCATTCAGTCCTTAGATAGTTTTAGGACAGAGTAAGAGGTGATTGACATGCATAACTCTTAAAGTATCAGTAGTGCAGACGTTGTGTAATTGCCCTATTGGAAAATGAACCATCGGTGAATTCGGTAACTTCTTGCTGGGACATTTCCTGTATTCTCCTGATGGCAAGGTTTTTAATTTCATGCTCTTATCACTCAGTCTTCTGTCATGCTCACGCAGGTCACATCTGACTTCCAATTCATAGTTACCTATAATAAGTTGGGATATTGCCATTTGCAAAGAAATGGGAAACCTCAAAGGTAAAACTAATAACGTAGCAAGAGCCAGAGGACGAAGGAAATAGCCAAGAATAATCAGTAAGAAGGATAGGACAAGCAATAAGTATTTGCAGGAAGATCAAGATGCAGCAAGTAACGCCACAAAGCCTGGCAGGATGGGCTTTCATGGGACTTCAAAATGTAGGGAGTGCCACAAACAACCATGGTAATACAGGAGGGTTGCCAAATCATGTTTTAACATTGGAAATTGAGAGTATGATAAGTTCGTTGTCTTGTAATAAAATAATACCACCAGGATAATTTATAGTACACATTAGAGGTCCTTCCTCCTTTAAACGTCTTGAAACCCTCACTTTCCATCGCCGGAAAAAAAAACGAGAGAAAAGACAAAAGACGCCTTTAACTTCTCGTGGGGAATCTCGGAGACGTTCTTTTCCACTTCATTCGGATGAGATTTTTTTTTTTACTTTATACCTTAACTCCTGGTAAATCTGAACATGGGATTCCCATGTTCAGATTATTATTCATCATTGCCAAGGTGAGGGTCTGAAAACTAATAACTTCACCCTTGGAGGGTGAGGGGGCATGGAAGAAGTAAGGGATGCGGAATTCTGAGAATAGTGTTACAGCTTTAGCTGAAGGGGTGTGGAATTAGCTGAATGCTCATCAAGAAGGATGATCACAATAAATCTAACTATGGAATTTCTAATGAGAGAAATCCTTCCATGCTTCAAGTCATCCAATTCATCGTTTCCTCAAGTTTCATCAAAGGTATAATATAACATGGTCCTGTGCACACAGATGCCGTCAGCTCCAGTGAAACTAGGGAACAAATACAGGAAATCCTTGTTGATTCAAAATCCAGGGGACCAAAAAATACCGACTTTGAAATTTGCGGGTTCGAATTATCCGGTTGGCCATTGTTACTTTGTAATACTGTACTATTCAGCCGGAATTGGTACAGTAATACAGCACTAAATTCATGTGTCTTGTGCCTTGTATTATCTTCCTTTTGTTGGTTTCATGGCCACCTTCTGGCAGCTTTTCAATGGTGCCATGATTTTTAAAGAATGCGGATAGAGTTGAAAGAGGTATGCCGAATTCTTTTGCAATATTGCTCTTTTCTTTCTCAATTTTTCTTTCTCGTCCACTTCACAATTAACTTCCAACTTCTGTGAAATACTTAACTCGTTGTACTTCCTCGTTCACCATGGCACATTCAACCCCATTTCACTCACAACACACACAAAGAGAGCAAGAGAGACTGGGCTGCCACAAAGCTAAGTTTTTACTGAAGGTCATACAAGGTGTGAATGAGATAGGTAAGGGTAGAGGGGGAGATTTAGTGAAAGGGGGCATTAGCCTATATTTAGAATTCATCTGAATAGAAAACTAAAGTTTCCAAGACAATTAGCTGGCTTTGCAGCCATTTAGAGGGTGAAGTTTGAGGCAAGTAATCTGCAGGTCGTAGGGAAAAGTGCCCTTCAAATTAAATGAACATGTTTCAGAGTTTATAGTTCATGGGACCAGAAAATGCCTCCGAATTTCATAGTATCCATACTTCGAATTACCCATACAATAAAGCATACATATTGCTATCCTCCCTCACGGGGAATGTAGATGATTTCGATGTATCAGATACTTCGAACTATCCAATATCGAATTAACCCTTTCAGACCTGAATTAAGGCCACTATCGGAATAATATACTTTTTGGCATTTTTGAGCTCTTTCGTAGTTGTAATTGAAATGTTCATGATTTATATGTAATTTTTATATTTTGCATAAATTTACCAAATCATACCATATATGATATATTATACATTTAATTAAGTAACTGAAGATTACAAAACTAATGGGTGAAAAAAGGCCTCTGATGGAACTGTGCCATGCATAATTGCACCCATTTTAGCGTAATATGGAACATAAAGTCAGGAGAATCCTAAGAAATTGCCATAGACACAATGTATATGCAATGTACATTGGAAGGGATGCCAGGTCTGAAAGGGTTAATAGGGCTTTTCCAGTAGTTGGGATCCAAAGTCATAGCAAAATTCAAAAATTTGCCCTACTCTAACATATCAGAGGTAGATGAACAAAACTATGTGAAATAGACAGATAATATAATAGACAGATAATTATGCAACATTTCTATGCGATAAAATTGACAAATTCCTTTTTCTCCTAATTTTTCATTTCAAAATGACCACAGAATCTTTGCTATAAATGTAATAACTATGGAATTTTTTGTGACATTGAAATGGTTGTTTGCAATTGATTGCACCAAGGAAGAGTCGTTTTTTGTGATCCGTTTATTGATCGAAGATCGCGTGATTGGCAATTCAATTGTTCGCTGACTCAGGGCAGTTAACGAAAACTGTACTGAAGGAGCAACGTTTCCGAGTCGGTGCGAAAGTTCCAAAGTGGAACGGCGAGTATTGCAGACACGGTGCGTTCGGGCCGGCAACACTAATCAAATGGTGTGACACGCAGTGGAGGTGTCGATATCGAGTGTATCAGAGATCACGCCCTGAAAGGACCTGCGCCCATAGAACCGAAGAGCGCAGCAGATCTGCAGCAGTGGCGGTATTGCGTAGTTCCACTTCGTTCTGCGCTCTACAGGGTGTTGAAAAAGTCACTCCCTATTTTAAAATTGTGATAGAATTTGTCAGTTTTTGACTGAAAGTACGGTCCTCCATCATGGTCTTGAGGTGGTGATGAAAGGAGAGTGCCTTGGATGCAACTTCCCATTTTCTCCGTCTCCACCCCTCATACTTCATGGTTAATTGCACACGGTGTCGAAGATTCAGGGTGACATGCACCGGATTCGTTTAACTTTAAACTGATTCGTTTTCATAATGGGCATGTATGGGAATAAGTTTATCTCTGTTAAACTGATTCCCATTAGGGACCATCGTGAGATCAGATTAGTTTAGCTTAAACGGATCCGGTAAATGTTGCCTCAATGTTGGCACCATGGAGGGTTACTGCAAACAAATAAATCAACCAAATCTTAAAATCCTACCGAATCCTCTTTCTTTCCACACAAAAAGCATTGTTCTAGCCCAAAAATTACAAACGTCATTACCTCGTACAATAAAAAAAAGGAATGACTTTCCAAAAACCCTGTAATCGGGTTCAAAAATTGTCCATCAAAAGGAGGATGCCCTGAGGCATGAACCGGTACCTCTGCAATACATCTTCAGGAGAGTACCACCCTATGCCTTTAATCCTTTGGGGTCCACGCCCGAGTTATCTCGTGTTGGCCTCATGATGAGAGATGGAAAATACTTGGATGACAGAGCCAGAGACGTAGCCAGGAATTAATTTCGGCGGGTGTCTTGTGAGGCTCTTTCAGGCTCATGAGAGTGAAGTGTTCGAGGAAGGTGAGGGGTTGGGAGGAATGAGGATAACTTCGAAAGCCTTTATGAGACTTCAACCAAGCCAGGAATTAATTTCGGCGGGTGTCTTGTGAGGCTCTTTCAGGCTCATGAGAGTGAAGTGTTCGAGGAAGGTGAGGGATTGGGAGGAATGAGGATAACTTCGAAAGCCTTTATGAGACTTCAACCCCACCCACCTCATAGTTCAAAATAGCCCCCTTCTCTATCCAAAATTTAAAACTTTTTTGCATGATAAGAGATATGGGTAAAGGACTGACCTTGACAGTCATAATATAATGGGAGAAAGCTACTCCTGAATCATGGTTCGCTATCGGAACTAAAAAAACTGGTAGAAGAATAGAAGCAAAATACCTCTTCTGGAGAGTACTGCTCCATGTCGATCATGGAACACACCCTCCTGGGCGTCAAATGCTTCAGCTGAGTTTGGGTGACTATCTACTAAATCTGCTGCTTATTTACTCTGCTTTCTTTACAGCCGCGGAAACATTTAGGGAAACAATAATAAATATTAAAATCATCGTTCGTGGACATCCATGAAGCAGTAAGGAAATGTTTCGAGCCAGCAGGATGTTCCTCTTCGGTGCTAATGGAGGTTTAAAGTAGGGTCGTCGTAGCATTAAACCAATACGGAATTAAGTGCTGCATTAGGATATTTTTTTCCGTGCAATCCACATTTAAAATCTCCGTTAAAGTAGCTTTAACTCCACCCCTAATAGAGGTTTAAAGCTGACATCAGGCTAATGTCAGTTTCATGCAATTCACCCAATATCTCTGGGAATTCTAGAGGTTCAGTGACCCAAAGTTCAAAAATACACTTTTGGAAAAAACCTGATTTGAAGTTTCACTTCACTAATTATGGAGTTTCCATGTACAAGAGTCTGACTATACCTCATGTAATGTATAATAAATATGTATAAGCTAATTCATAAACTTCAGTGTCACTGCTGATCTTCACCCCTTTTTCCAAAAAAAAAAAAAAAAACAGGAGTCTTGCCCGTGGCACAAATCCCAGCCCACACTATCACCGACTGTGGGAAATGTGATCTGCTCAGAGTTGCGGCTCCTGAGAGCAGTTTTGGACCCCAAGGCACGTGACCATTTCAGCAGGGTGGATTCGCTGAAGAAGTGTTTTCTTAAGACTTGGGATGACATTAATGTCAAACAGCTGATGGCCACCGTGGACAACTTTCCAAAGCGTTTAAAAGCCTGTATCTCAGCTGACGGTGAACATTTTGAAAAATCCTTAAAGTATGTTGTTGCCATATATGTTTATGTTTGATAAAATTTTGATCGAATTTGGATGAAACACAGCAAAGTTATAACTAAAAATATCGCAGCAAGAACCTGTAGAGATCTGGGGGAGTGCAAAACTTTTTTTTATGTGTGTATGTCGCATGCAAGTTGACCCCGATGTGCAAGTTAAACTTGCATTGTAATTCATCGTGCAAGTGGAACTTGCACGGCCAAATTGTTGTGGGTTAACTTGAACAGTCAACCACTGCGTGCAAGTTGAACTTGCATGGGCAAACCCTTGTCAATGTTAACCCGGATTGCACGTTTTTGTGCAAGTTCAGAGAAGTACTTCATCTCAGCCAGAATAATGATTGCATGCCTTCGACCACCAGCACTTGCTTTATTTTCGAGCCAGCGCATCAAACACCATGATGTGCATTATTTGATCACTCTAATGAATAAATGAAGTAACTGCTTCATGATGTCAAATTGTCCATGAAAAAAGAGTCTGCAATATCTTTGCCAAATATCTGCTTTCATGCCTTTCTGTTAAGCACACCTTTTTGATTCATTGTTGGAATGCATCCATGACCCACCCAAGGCATCGAGAGTTGCACTGGGTATTACTGGCTATGCACTTACACCTTTTGTTTATTTGTTTTTTTTTTTTTTAAATTTAGATGCATTGTTCGCAATAGCGTATTTTAAGGGGGGCAGGAGGGGGGGAGCAGCTGCCTCCCCTGGTGCCCCTGGGACTGAGTCTGGTGCCCCTTAGAAGTAATAATTTTTTCCCCTCATATCACTTGGGTGGGGTTTGGCGCCCCACCCCAGACCCTTCAGCCAAAATACGCCACTGATCGTTCACCTTTCTCACAAGCTCCTCTTCATCCTTCGAAGACTAAAACGTCCTAGTGTTGAGGATGATCTTCCTGTGCTCCAGCCAGGCTTTCTTCTCATTGATCTTTGTAGTTTTGACCTCCATGACGAGCCTCTCGTACCTATCTATAGGGAACACTGTGTTGTTGGGAGACTCAGTCTTCTCTTAGAGCTCCAACAGATAATCATTGAACGGGATTTTCGTGCTTATCATCACAGATTTGAAGGATGATCGTCAGAAGAAAATCACTAGAGCTGCTGAATAAATGAGAACGTTCACTCTCACTTGTACCACATGGAACAAGTTGAGAGAATAAGGCTGTCAGTGAAAGCGAAAGGATGAAGGCACCTCACTTATAATTTTTCCAAGGCCAAGCGCACTACTTGTAAGTCTTATTCTCAATAAAAATTTTCTAAATGTATATCATTAGGGGTCTAGATATCCCTCCTGAACTTGCACAAAAGTCCATCATGTGGGTAAACTTACATAAGAAAGAATGCATGCAAGTTAACATGCATAGGGAAAATTTGACGGGTTCAAGCTGCACGGTATATTTCATGCAAGTTCAACTTGCATGGAAAGGTCAACTTGCATTCGACATGTATATTAAACATACCTGGGCAGCATATACTGTATATTCTATATAAAATAATTCTGTGGTTTGAGGGATGGGCTCCTACATACAGTATATACATATGATGTACCTGGTTTAAGTATATGATTTTTACTAAGAATTTTTATTTATTGTACATACATGTTCAGCGTGCATGCTTTCATAACAAAATACATTGCTAGATATACATCCCATATGCATAAGGTACAGTATACAATTGAAATGGTATGGTCATACCCACATGGCATGGTGACATCCCAGGGATGTCCCAAGGTCTTTATGTGATATTCTATGGACATCTTGAGTTCAATTCTTATAAATATCCCAAAAGGGATATCTTTAGCCCCTTAACTGGGAAGTTTTTCATGAGATACATTTTAACCTAAGGGAGGTCAGACGTAAAAAGATGTATAACTCGGTAAAAGGGGTTAAACCTTTAATGCATTATTTTTTATTTTTCAGCAAAAAAAAGTTGGTGTTTTACTAAGGTCCTAGAACACAGGAAAAGTGGGGAAAAAGAATTCCCCCCAAAACTGTAAGCAGCAGGCCAAATGTTATTGTTGCTCATTTGCTACAAACAACATTTTCAGCTTTCCAACCCACGCTTCATAGATTCTAGAGAGCTCAGTCGGTCCGTCAACACTTGTACACACCTCAACGCAAATGAAAAACACAACAAAAATGTATAAATATGAATGAGCCTGGACCCTGGATTAACGTAAAGTTTAAAATAATAGCACCAAAATCGTCAGCCTGTCACCAGACGAAGCCAGGTATCTTTGATTACCTTGCCACCAGGGGTGTAAAGCATCTAGCAACTGCATGGCTGCTATGTATTAAGACCAGACTGTTGCACATCTGCTAGAAACCAATTTACCTCAAGAGCTCACTGCTTATGTATTCTAAAAATGTTTATTAGGTATGTAGCATATCTGCTACATCATGCATTAACCTTTATAGGCCGAAAGGCAAGTATACTTACCACTAAATGCATTGACAGACTGCCTAATGGAATTGTTTTTGTAAATATGGTTTTATTTCATCGTTTTACCATCAATAGTTTATGAGGAATTAATTTTTACCTGAAAGCTTGCATGTGTTCGCACACATTTAAATACCAGCAGTTAAATACTGGCCATGAAGCAACACAGGGACATTTAAATGCTGTACAATAAAGGTTAAAGGGTTAAGATATTTGAGGTCAAATGCTTCTGGATATCTCATAAGAGATGTCTTGAAGACAACTTCAGTTGAATGCTTTTTAATATCTTGATGTGAATATCTTCTGAACAATTTAGGGAAGTATTTAAGGCATCTTCAGTCATCTTTGTTGCCTTCAGTCAGATGCATAACTTTTGACAGTAGATGTCTCTAACATGCCCTGATCTCAAATCTCAGATCTTTCCTTTCAATTTTATCACCTTGATATGAACAGAAGAGAAGTGGTTTTCATACTTTACATCAGGAAAACTGCCACTAAGCATAGTGAAAAAGTTCAGGTTCTAATTTTATTTATTCTGTTTTCTTCTCATTAATGATGTCTGACACGTTTGAGTACCACTATCCACGTTTGAAATCTGAGCCCATGTTTCAGCTTTAAAGATGTTATTTCAACCATGAAACTGAGCAACTTTTCATCATAAGAGCTAAGCTTTATTCCATGAAGATATCCCTTATGTTGGAGACTTGCAAGCAAAGGATTCCCCTCCCTCCTTACAATTATTCAACAGTTGGTCAAGAATTTAAGACTGGGGAGTCCTAGAACATCATGCATAGACATCTTAGAGAATAAAAGGTTGTCCTGCATGACAAGAAATGAGTCCGTTTCAGAATGAATGACCCCTAGATACTTTGATTTTGCTGAGATGTCTAGGCAAGTATTACGAGGGCCACTCAATAAGTTATCTACCTGAATATGAAAGGGATGACGGATGTTTCTTTCTTATTCAGGTAGATAACTTATTGAGTGACCCTCGTATCTGGAACTTCTCACTTGCCTCTAGGCAATATCTTTGGGACATCTTAGGGATGTACTTATTCTGCAAGCAAGGGACATCCTTGGGATGTCTTTACACCCAGACATTTTCATATCCCTAAGATGTCCATGGTAGTTATTTTTGGCTTCTCACTTGTCCCAAGGGGATATCTTTGGGATATACTTGTGCTGCGTGGGAAGTGAATGGTTTTTGTACCTTCACAGAAATGATAGGTGAGGTACAAATTCTCAGCATACTTCCTGAAGTCTTTTTTTTTTACATTTGGGAGAGACTTGTGAGTGACAGGTTTTCATGTATGTTTCACACCTGATTTGGTCATGTCTCTTATCAGGTTTGACACACACTATATTGCCAGAAGCATTGGGAAAAGTCTCCCTCTGCTGATAACAGAATGTCCCAGAGGTCATGTGGTAGAGGGCATTGCTGTAGTCCAAAAGTATATAATGGTTGTCTACAGTCTGTTACAGTCAGTGTTTGCCAGTATGGCATGTGAATCTAGGCTGACAGAGTCTGAACATGTCTGAATAATTTGTCCCAATACTTTTGGCAATGTAGTGTATATGCCCCAGCACATACTACTGCAGATAGACATACTAAGTCATACAAGCATCTTATCTACACCTCCATTTCTTTTACATACATGTTTTTTTAAATAAAATTTTTATATAGTCTTGCCATGCATGATCATATACTCATTCTTTCAATAAGAAGATATTATCAGATATATATTCCAATATATATGGCCCATATATCATATACAGGGTGCCCAGAAAAAAAGTACACCATCATATACGTTTCTCAGCAACCAACTGCTTAAAAATTTGAATAAAAAGAGTTTAATTAGTCAGGAAACACTTCTTAACCCTTAAATGGACTCGCCGCATATGTGCGGTCTGGCACCTGCCATCTCTCAATGGACTCACCGCACATATGCGTTCGCGTGTTTTCTGGCTGGTTTACAATGGATTCACCGCGTATTTGCGGTCAATTTTGCTGTGATGGGACTTGTTGAAATATCTGCTGGCATATCTGAAATATCTGCTGGCAGAAGCTTTTCTACTATGATCAGTGATTACTGGTATTATCGGTGGATTATTAGGATCCCCCCGTGAAGCACTGTTTTTTTCCATCAATTGCAGGTTCCTCATTGATAAAAAAAAATGACTGACATTATGAACAATGGATTGTAATGTTTTAGTGGATATCTACATGGTCTTACAATACACAATAGGCCTGCTATGAAATTTTGAATGTCTATCTAACATAATTATGGTAAAATTCGTGAAAAGGGGAATACAAGACAAAGCAAGTTACTGATGCAACAGATGGCCCTGAGACCAATCTTACAATACACAATAGGCCTGCTATGAAATTTTGAATGTCTATCTAACATAATTATGGTAAAATTCGTGAAAAGGGGAATACAAGACAAAGCAAGTTACTGGTGCAACAGATGGCCCTGAGACCATATGCAGTTACTTGCATATCAATAATTTTATGATACACGAAAATACATAAATAATAAATAAATATTACAATATATATCACGTTTAATTATACATTATATATAGTAATGCAATGATAACATTTGTCATTAATTCTATAATTATATAATAATGATATTATTTATTATAAAAATATGTAAATTATTTGAATTTTCTTAATGAAAAAATTCTACATGTAATGGACATCTTAGAAAATTTTACTTCACTTTTCTATCTATTATAGTTAAATTTTTATGCTTAATGAAAGTCATTAGGGTCTAGCAAGCTAAAAACCAGAGAAAAAAGGTCCCATCACAGATCCATCTTTTGCAAACCAAAGTTCCCAGTTAAGGGGTTAAATATCTATTATAGTTAAATTTTTATGCTTAATTAAAGTCATTAGGGTCTAGCAAGCAAAAAACCAGAGAAAAAAGGTCCCATCACAGATCCATCTTTTGCAAACCAAAGTTCCCAGTTAAGGGGTTAAAATATCAGGTGGATTGGTATTGTATGATCCATAATTTTTGTCATTTTGTAACCATTGTCAAATTTGCATGCAAGTACAACTTTTGCCCTGTAAATTTACAGTACTCAGCATCTCAATTTAATACACTGCTGAGTATTTTCCACTAAATCCTAAAATATATCCTTACTCAACCAAAAATATTGGGAATATACAGGGTGTGGTAAAAATACTCAGACAAAAAAAAGAAATTACATAATTTTTTGAAAATGACCAAATTTTTACAACCAGTGTGAACAAAAACAAAGTTTACAATCCCAGGATAACAATAGAATCACTTGCTTTCAAAATGGCCACCTCCTGCTCTGATGCATGACTTGAATCTCTTTGGAAAGTTGTCAATGACTTTGCTCTTCATCTCCAAAGATAAACAATGCAGTGATTGTTTCTTATTTATAATGATTGTTGTTGTTTTTGTTTGTCTGAACATAAAATAAACTGTTAGGTCGATTTTCAAGATCATGTCATTAAATTATATGAATCCGGGTTCAGGTCAAACTGACCCACCTAATATTTTAAGGCATGTTTCCTGACTATTTGAACTCTTTTTTATTCAAATATTTAGGAAATTTGGTCATCTGGTTGTTGAGAAACTTACAATATATAATGGTGTACTTTTTTTCCGGGTACCCTGTATGCCTATATCTCATAAAATCATTTATGATTTTTCCATATGGGAATAGACAAATCCATATCTGTTGGGGATGTACATGGCTTCCAGACTTCCCCATGGTATCATCATCACCAGTGGTGTGCCCAACAGTGGTTTTGAGGGTCATAACCCCCCTCTTGGGTTCAATTTTACAGGTTCGATTCTCACAAATATTTTAATTTGGCCACAAATACAGGGTGGGTTATCAGTTTTTTCATATGGCAACCCCCCCCCCCATTCGGATTTCCTGGGCACACTACTGATCATCGCTCAAAATTCCAGATTTATTACTATGCTCTATGATCTTGCCTAACACTGTCATCATGTAGGTATGTGAACAAGGCAATGTTTTTTAGTTATTATTGGCCAATAAAAGAAGGGCTATATAAAGCCTTTTCCCATTTTTCTTTTTAGAAAATGAAGGCCAATTGAAAAACAAGAGCCCGATGATGCCTACCATACTCAGTAGTGCCACAGTATCGAAGCATCCAAGGCGTTGTGGATGGATCTAGGCCCTGGTCCAATGCTCGACGGACTCTCAAAGTCAGATGTTGTTGCACCATATTCCCTAATTCTAGAAAACACAAATATGAACCTCATCATAAGTCTCTTTCTGCAAGAGGAGCAAAAGTCAAGCGTGTCCTTACGGAGTGTGAAGATCATTTCATGTTCATGGAAGTTCTCTGTGTCAGAATCCACATTGTCACAAAGTCCTTTCAACCGGTGTATCAACACATCACGGTTGCTGTCCAAAATGCTGCCCTGTCATGAAAGAGGACAGGATGAGAATTATGAGAATAGAAAGAGAATGATTAGAGAGGACAACCATAACAGGCAGAATGAGACACAAAACAATAAATGGGATAATGAAATACTTTTGCTGAGTAAAAGTGTTAGTAAAAAATTACATTTGGAAGGATATGCTCCCTAGCATACACACCTGGCTTTCATGTACTAAATGACAAGTTAACAGACACTCAAACTCCAAAGTGCTGAAAGGAGGCTAGCAGTTTTGGAGTAAAAAATGCCACTTTTTGGGAAAATTCACATCTCATTATTGTTTCATATGCTGCAAGATCAACTGCCAAAATGATAGTTTCTGGGAAAAAAACCACTTCAGGCAACATTCTTTCTTCACAGACTTTCAGCTTGCTACTCAGTACTGCTCAAGTGCCAACACATCTTGCCACCCTCTTCCAAGTACAATACAGTATTTTAAGACTAATTGGAGATCCTCAGATAAGATGCTAAGTGCAATGAAGAAAACTTCAGGTACCATACATGAATGGACAGAGGTGGAAGAGCTCTTTTGAAGACAGTTAATTATGCACAAGGGATTAAATAAAAATAATTTGCATAACAAAAAGAACTTTTTTCCATAAACCAAACATTTTCAGATAAACTATACATATCTAAGAGACATAAGGTATAAGATAATCTATATAATCTACATTCATCTATGAGAGGAATATCCTGTGCATTGGAAAATGAAAAATCCATTGGAGACACAAATGTGTGCAAGCAATTGCCATGGTAAAACAGGGACATGACACAATACTGGATGCTCTGTGACTGAATCAGGGACATCTTGCTTTAACCCCAGAAAATAATGCCAGAGTGAATGTACTCATCTGTGAGAATCATCAGCTGCATTTTCATGAGCTCTGTGTTATCCTGAATGTAAGCCAAGGGTCTATCCAAAGTACTATTCATGATGATTTGCTGCATTATTGTTTGTGTGTGGTACCACATTCTTTGAACTGTCACCTTAAAGTAAAGATGATGTACTCATAGGTAGTGAATCATCAAAAAACTTGGAGGGTGGGGGGCAATGGCTGTTTTTCTGGAAGATTTACACATGTAGACACACACTTCCAGTTTAAAATAAAAATAAAAAAGGTGAATATTGTTATCCATCTGCTTGTCAGTTTAATCACTAATTACTCCAAGTGCTAATAAGCAATACTGGAAAAGATAATGACCAATTGTTTCTGCCCAGTGATGCATCAATTCTTATGAGGGAATGTGGGCTATTTGGGTAGGTGTGGAATTATTTGGATCAAAAATTCTACGAAGAAAGGAAGCTGCCTGCCATTGGCATGCTTGAAAGCTTATATATTTATTTGCCAATTCTCTCCCCTAATTAATTCTTAAGTACATCATGATTCTTATAATTATGTACCCTGCACTAAATAATTCATTTGTCCCCAGAAGCTGAGTTTACAAGTCAGCCTAAGACTATTTGATGGATAGTGCAAAACTGCAGGAGAAAGATGAGTACACAGGAAGAAAATCTTGACAGGAGAAACTGCTTCTTGGAAGAATCAGCAGACAGAAGCAGAAAAAAACTAGCATATTGCAAATCAGTTCACTTTCAACCTTCCAATTATGGAGAAAGCAGTGGTATCAGACAAGTTTAGAGTTTGTCATCTAATCATCCTAACAAGGTAGGCAAAAGAATACTTTGTCAGCAATCAAGTGAGCTGGGGAACTAGGTAAGTTCCTTGACAGGAAGCAGGTGGCTGAGGTGGTGAAAACTTCCATATATGAAAACATTTCCAGCAACTTCACTGGGGGAGAGAATGCCAGGTATAAATTGGATAAAAAGCTTTGAAATACAAACTAAAGATTTATAGTTTTATGATCCCTGTTGAGCATCCAGAAGTCCAACTGAAGGATTCTTCAAAGGATTTGAACTGCCCCATCCCTGGGGCAATTGATGGGTCATCCATTCATATGAATGCCCCTTAGCAAAACCTCTGGGGTGGGGCTTTGACCTCATGGAGCCCCATAAAGCATGCTTATAAATAGGACAATAAAGAAAATTACTGTCCTGATATGATATAAAGAGAGAGGAATGGTTAACAAAGATTATCACATTATGATTGAGGGTTCACCACATTGGACCCCAGAAGAAGGTGAGCCATGAACAGGCACATCATTTTGGGGAGACTAGGGTAGACAAACCTTCACCCTATCTATAGCCCTTCTCCCTATGATCCTGCTACCCCCACAGTAGTCTATGAAATTATATCCCTGGCCTGGAGTTAAATCGCTCAAAGCTTCCTCCATTAAAGAAGTCAGAGCTGCAGAGTTTGGCACACAAGGTCAAGTTGATAGTTCTCTGGGGAATGGATGGCATTATTCTAGTAAATTATATGCCAAAAGGAACAACTACCAACAATGCCCCTTACTCTGGTGCGTTATGATGGAAGCATGCAATAAATGCTATCAGAGAAAGTGTCTGTCTGCAGCATGACAACATGTCTGACCATGCTAACATAGACACAATTGCTGACTTAGAGAAATGTGTAAATCCTGCCAACAGTCCTGATTTAGTTTCCAGTTATTTTCACCTCTTCAGTCCTTTAACCATTCACTGCACTGTATTCCTGATTGAGAACATACCATATTAATTTTTATATATCATGACTGAAGACTGTGAATGGTGAACTCCTGAAATATTCATTTCCAATTGGGGAGAACATGAATATTTTATATTTTTATAAATGAATGAACATGAATATTTTTTAATGTATGCTTGATTACCAAAAAGGAACATCTTTAAGATATTGCATCAGTACCACAGTTGAGTTGACCTTTGGCCTTAGTTTGTCATAATTCCTTAACATTTTTTAAATAGTATGCAGGTCACCCCCAAATAATGCCTCCTAATTTTTTTCTTAAAAAACCTTTTATTGTGCATGAACACAAATTTCACAGAGGATGCATACAGCTTTCAGTGCATGAAGCACAGCTAAAGATTTTTCATTATTCCCAATTGTTCCTCAATAAACTTCAGCATGAACACCATCAGTCACATATAAAATGTCAAGCCAATATTCAATTTCATGCCAAGTATTCCTCAACATGTCAGCAGTAACTGAGGCAAGTGCATTCAGCACCTGAGTTCAGAAATATCTGACACTGGTTCTGAAGACAATGTCCTTGGCATACCCCCATAAAAGGAAATTAAGTGGGGCGATGTCAGGTGATCATGGTGGCAAAGAGATAGGCCCACCTCTTCTGATCCAGCAACTTGAAAATTTCTGGTCCAGGAATGTTGGAAGACCTGCAATCAATCATCATCTTCCAGCAGTATGGCGCTTCTCTGCATTGTAGGATGGACATGCAAACATTTCTGAACCAGAAATTTCCAGGTTGCTGGATCAGAAGACCTGGTGGACCTATCTCTTGGCCACCATTATCACCTGACATCAGGTGATGTCAGGTGACTTGATTTCTTTTTATGGGGGTATGTCAAGGACATTGTCTTCAGAACCAGTGTCAGATATTATTGAACTCAGGCACCGAATCTGTTATGTATTAGCCAAAGTTACTGCTGACATGTTGAGGAATGCCTGGTGAAATTCAAATAACAGCTTGACATTTTATGTGTGACTAACAAGTGTTCATGTTGAAATTTACTGATGAACATTTGTGAATGAAAAAAACTTTATGGTAGCTCTGAATAAAACTTTGAACTGCTCAGCAGGAAGGTTCATCCATCCCTCAGAAAGTCTATGAGACCCCTGACTGCGGAGTCCATGATTTCTCAGCATCAATTGAGCAAACATTGTGGATGGGATGTTCTTGTTTCTAATGAAGTAAAAAGTAACAGAATTTTGTTGGTTTTCTAATGATCTAAGTTGTAATGCAATCCAATCACTCGGTATGAGTTATATCCAATCAGAAGGTGGGCAGGACTTTTGACACACCCTGTACAACCTGGCATTTAAACTTTCTTTTTGCCTTTATTATCTCTTTTTGATACTGATCTCCTCCTTCTCTAGGTTATCATCAGAAGCAAAATGTGACATGCCTACTTGATAGGAAAATACCTAAGCACAAGCTCATGTTCCCCCTAAAAAAGTGCAATAATGCAACACTGACCTGAATGAAGTATTCTTGATTGGGTACAATGCTTCCAAGTCTTGCAGCTGGTGTCATGGAAAACCCTTCTGGAGTGACACTGGCCATGCTGATTTGAGTAAAAGCACACTGGCAACATTGAGAACAGACTGCAGGCAGATAGGTAAAAGTCTTTCATGCAGCCTTGATTAAAGGTGAATCTTGAATCTTAACTTGGAATATTCAGATTCCTCAGATCAAGGATGTGCCTTAAGCACAACCCTCCTCATAAAGAAAAAATCAACAAATACATTTAAAAAGTCAGAAGTATGAGATTTAGATTATGAAATTGCTACAATGAGTAGCAATTTCATCATCTAAAAGAAGGAAGAATAAAAAATAGAAGTTCATCTGGTATGTAACTCATCTTTACTCCTCAATCTCGAGATCAAACATCATCACATTAGATTAATCACAAAAATTTTACAGACAACACAAAATGTGACCTGCAACATGTGAATAGGCCTACAAGTGGTGAATGGAAACAGCATGATGGATTGATAAGCACACTAGCAGTGACATGGTCCATTTACCAGTATCCCAGAAGAGTGCAACAGTGACCTTAGTTCAGATCAATGAATATATTATCAAATGGCACCAGTCAACCAGTTCATTATTGACAGACAACTCACTTGCAAGCAATCATTGTCCAATTGGTCAACACAAGAGGATTGTTCACTTGCACTAATCTCTGACAAGTTCCAGGGCTTGGTTAAGATCTAGTCACTGGACACCATGATGAAGAAAAATTGAGACTTTTCAGTAATAGAGGCTCCACATTGCTGCCTTTTTCAAAGTCCCACAAGGAAAAGAAACCAAACAACAAGCTTCTACCTTTTCAGGTTAAACCTAAACTTGTGTTGAATACCATTAATCTCAGTACTGCAATTCTGATGACTTAATATACTATCCCAATCGACATACTGAGTTGAAAAGAATGATCAAATCACTTGGCAAGTCATTCAACTGCTGAACTCACATATACAATGAGAGGCAACATAGCATCTTATATTTGCGTGAAGATCAAATCAGAAGACAGCAGCAAAACTAGCTTGCAAGATCTGAACAGTGAGAATTACACAGAGGTGATGGAAAGCAAAGTCACACCCATGAAGCTTAAAATGCAGGAAACATGATTCCATATTCTCAGTAAGGACCACCTCTCCATTACTGAACATGACAAGGTCATCAGAACAACTTCACTGAGACATATGATACAGCATCAACCTGAGACAGAGGATAGAAGCTTGCCTGTAGCAAATGAAGAATTCATGGGTCTGGTAAGTAATTAATGATACTTCAGGCTAAAGAATTCCAAGAGGAAATAAAGCTCAACGAGAAACAGCAATACGTGGATATTCATTAAGATGGCAGTGTTAAAAGTTGCAGGAAATTGACAAAAAGACATGCAAATTAGCCCCATGCTGCTCACAATAACTGTTATACATCCTAGAATGTTTTCAACAAATATGCTAAGATTCACACATGTAGTGCAGCAAAAAGTGGCAGTGGCTTTCCTCCATATCCACAAAAAGCTTTCTTCTAAGTCCTAAAACAGAGCCATCATAGTAATAGGAATCTCACCGAGTAATTCTTGAGCATCATTATCTGGCCTCAGAATCATCACCATCACATTGAGCAACATCAAGTTTATAATCTCAGAATTCAAGGAACAATACCATGTGCAGGTTCTCCCACTAGAATGAACTGGTACTGGCAATGACGGTCTCAGCCTTCAAATATCGCCCAGGTTGGCATCAGCAGATATAGAGCTCTAAGTCACCCTTCAAGCGTTTTCACATTTGCATTATAAAATTCAGTGTGGAATGACAAACAATATCAAAACAGAGCAACAGCAGTTCACTTCCATTTGTTCTGTTGTTTTAATGATCTCAGACAGTCTGCCAGAGGTGTTCAAGAGTTCAGATGAGATCCAACCATGAAGTTTCTGATTGGTTTTAGATAAAAGGCAGGTAATAAGGTATTTCTAAGATTAGTCTCCATTTTATAACTGCCACTGGAGATTGAATATGATCCGATTGAACATATTGAATAAATCTTTAAAAAACACTAAAATATACTTGTGCAGAGAAGCCCTCTATGCAAAATTTTATTTCCACAACTCATTCTATAGAATTCTGTGGTACATGATATCTAGCCATCAGTCCCATGCCAACTTGTGTCCAGTTTGGTACTAGTGTGGCTTCTTATCACATAACCTGAAATCAAGTGTTGTATGACTGATTTACAATCCTAGTCCCCTTATCAACTCAGAACATCATGCTTGTGATTCATATGAAATTTACAGTTCCTGAATGACAGGACAATTATGTAAGGAATGGAGTTTGCTCATGGAATAAGTATATTTTGCCATAGACATGCCTAGATGGATGATGAGTAATCTATTACTGAATATAATATAATGTACATTGGTGTACCGCAATAGCACAGCAGGACATGGTTGGAAAATGCCAGATGAATTTGACCAGATTAGATTTGCTAAAATATTCTGCATTACCCTGCTTTTTGTGACATACCAATTTAAAATGTTAACCAAGCTGCTAATTTACCTAGGAAAAGCCACCATACTAGTAAAAATGCAGTTGGCTTCCAAGACTGAAAGACTTCAAAGTGATAGGTTTTAATGGGGAAAAGCACAACATGGAGAAACTTTGGCATATTTAAACTGAGTTTCAGGAAAAATTTATCCATTCACCAATGGAATGACCTAGTCAAAAAAGAAAAGTGGAAGGCTTTCCCTTTTTTCCAGCTGATATAAACCTGTTTCATAGCTCTGCCCAAGGGTTCTTTTTCTTTCTCAACATCACCTTTTTTCTTGTTTTTCAAACTCCCATGCAGGTCTACTTTTCATTCATTGGCATGGCCACCTCAGTTGGAACTGGCATGCTAGTTCACTCTGAGTTAGGAAAATTTCAAATTTCCTCAACCTTGTTTATGCTGTATGACAAAATATGGGGTGTGATGGAATTGGCATCAGATTCTATCAGATTTGTAAGTTGCTCAGTAAATCAGTACATATTGGAAAGGTACAATGCATGGCAGACTTAGACAATGCTACCCAAACTCACCTCTGCTTCCACATCAAAAGATCCACTTTTCAAGTAATAAATTTCCCTTAACCCCTCAAGAGTGACTTTCCTGGTAGGGAGCAGCACCTTCAGTGCAAGAATGGCATATGATGTCAAACACGTTTGAGGAGTTAATGTGAGCAAGTCCATCATATTATGCTCATGCGTCAGATTCGCCATCAACCACCACATCTTTCCATACTTGATATGTTTATGCTTCACCTTCCCTATCATCCTTTTCCTCTTACCCCAGAATGCAGGCTTAATTTACCTTCTGAAGCTTCAATACTCTCATAAATATCTTTTAGAAAGCTAGGATGTCACGCAGGGCCAAGTCACTCAGCCGTTTTAAGACTGCATAGTAAACTGCCACAAGGATGTAACTAATGCCAGGTCAAACAGGGATTCACAAGGAACAGCAAACCATTTATTCATCTAAGCTTCATCCCAGAGTTATGAGGCATGTAGGAGCTAAAAAATGAGGGTTACCATTGTGCCTCTGCAATTGAATCCTGGAAGATGGGAATGCAGAAAAGTTGCTAAGCAAAATTCATCCATGGCTTGATAGAGAACTCCTGAATTTAATTGCTGGGAAAGCAATTAAAATATTAACAGACAGACAAACTCAAATCAAACCAGTACAGGGGGTAACATTCAAACCTTCCTACATTCAAATGAAACCATGAAAACTGGGGCTCGAATAATTATGCTGCTTCAGGATCATAAGAAATGATCCTGAGAGGTGTCTTCTCCTGCTCAAGTCTTTCTTAGCACAAAATGTGAATGTGACAAGATGTATAGGTGACATAAGATCAGACCTTCAACATTTAAACACATCCTTTTCTTTCTTGCAGCATGAGTGTCATAGTCATAGCAGCATAGTCTGAACACTTTGAAAAAATTTTCCCCCCAATTATAATCCAAAACTTTGATGGTAGAATACCCCAAGGTTTACCAATCTTTCTTTAACAGGAATCCCAAAGGGAACTTTCACAGATCTTCATATTCCTAATTGGTACAAAACTTAGAAACACTCTGAAGTTAGGTATGACCCCCTGTACATAGTAACTCTCAAGAGACAGCATGACCAGCCTCCTGCAATTGATGTATATACTTGTACATATGTTTTGAGAATCCCCCAAAATTTTCTGCAACTCCTTCAGGATTTACAAGTCCCAATTTGAGAAACCCTGGAGTGTAAAAACCACTAATGATGCATTTTCCAAACATGAGAACTGGGCATCATGTGGAAGAGGAAATAAGAAATGAAAACAAGCTCATTTGACTCTCTAAGAGAAGTAACATCAAAGGGAAAAAGCATTCCAAGTAATGAATTGATAGAAGCCAATGAAGCTAAAATAACATGTTAAACAAGAAATCCTGCATGGGTTAGGGATATTTCAACCGACAACTTAGTATGGTAAAGTGACAAATTTCTGAACTAACCTAAACCAAAGATTGTTTGGAAAATCGAATTGAAAAGAAATTTGATTGTTTATGTAATTCCCAGTGATTCCCAAGGTACTTTCTTGAGGCCCAATGAAGTTTCATGTTTGGGCAGTAACATCTGATTGTGAACTGGTGTCCAAGTTGACCAGTGGTATAGTGACCATTGTCCATGGTGAGCACTCAATTAGCAAATCTGTGGCTGAGCTGGTACTTAGTTTTTTTTTGTCCAGAAAACAAAATGTTCAGAAAATTGACACTCAACTACTATGGAGTGACTCTTGAGAGACATCAAAACTTGGGATCCCTTCAACTACATCCTCCACTCATAATTAAAAAAATAGGTACATATGTGGAATTAATCCAGAAAGACATGCCCATGATGCTGCATAGCCTACATAATTTCATTCCACCTGAGAAACTTAATTTGAAAATTTGACTTCTCAAGTCTCCAATGGGAGAAGCATACAGTGGTAGCTGGCTGGTCTCAATATGTAGCATAGGCATGTTCCATTCTCTGAGGTCAAAACACAAGCATAGAATGCACTGTGAAATGGTGGCTCCAGTCATGACACACGTCATGACTGGATACCCTGAATCTGGTGTTTATGTGACAATCTGAACAAGGAATACCTTTATGGAACAACTGGACACTCCAGCATGAGCAAGATACAAGACACCTTGACAATGATCAATACTTACATGTTTTTGCTGTGTTTTTAAAGCTCATAAAGGAAGAGGAAAACATTCTGTACTCAATAACAAATCAGAGAAACTACATTCAGCTCCAAAGAAAATGCCAAACAGGTACTCAACTAACTTTCTGGAAATCTAACTTCAGGAAGAGAGATTTCTGATCCCCAATAATTAGTCATCATTATAGGACAGAGCTGAACTCATGGCCTGTCTATAAGATTGAAAATGTTAGCTCTCTGATAAGACACACAGAAATAAGAGATATCCACACAGAGTTCAGCCCTGCATAGCAAGTCAAGGTTGTGACAGCAACATGTTTTGCCTCACAGGATGCAAACTGATATGGAGATGGTGTTAGCAATAACTCATGAGTCCCTGAGAAAATCCTCTCAATTTGGATGGTAACAAAACATTTATGCACTTCACGTGAAACTTTGACTTTCCTTGCTCTCAATGTTCATGATGCTTTCATAGTTGATTTTGTACTATTCGCAGCATGTTGTTGGTCTCTGACCCTTTGTTCCTTTGCATAAAAGCTGCAGCAGCCTTGGCTTGAATACAAAGGGCCTCAAAGTGACACCACATCTCCTTGCTCCAGTTGTGACGTCCCTCATTTTCTGTCCCATGTGATGTAACCCTGACAAGCAGAGAAGACAGAAGAAATATGATCAGAAGTGGAAAGACATTATATTTCCCTATCCTTACAATAGAATTGTTTAAAGTTCAGCAAAGAAACAGCCAAAGTATCATCAATAACTGTAGTACTGCTCATAAGATTGGTAGACACTTTTTTCAAAACAAATCCAACTTGTAGGCTAGAGTGTTTCATAATACAATGGGCCATGCCAACTAGTCTTTAGTGAAATTTAATCTTCTATTAAGAGTCATAAAAAAAGCTTAGCTGGGCTTGTTCTTTCCTTCCAACTACATGAAGTCTTCTAGTTCCATGACTCTGAGTAAGAATGAAGTTTTGATACTGGCATGATAGGGGAGAAATATAGAAATGCAATGATACTTTATCAGTTGTCAGTGAAACTGATATATTGCCCCCCATAGATGCCCTGTTGATAACTGATATTGAAGGGACACCTGAAGTGGGTCAAACGCTGAGCATGTATAGTGAGTGATGGATATTCACTTATTTTTCTCATTGGAAAGTTGAAAATGCCTAAATATCAGCATTTTTTCCCCTATGGACTGGGAATGGGAGGCACAAGGGGCTCTTAGCCCATAACTACACCCCGACTCAGGAGCACCAGCTAATCCCCCCCATACCATCAGCTCAATTTGGGTCAAGCAGTTAATCTGGAGATAAGCCACCTGAGTTCTACCTTCTCTGCCGGGGTTCTTCAACATTGCTATTCACGAGACAGAAGCACTCCATGTTTAGGAATCTCTCTTCCCAAGCTCGGAAATATACACCTGAAAGTTTCCAGGGATCTGGGTTTGAACAAAGTTTATTACCCACAGAGTCACTCCCCCAAGAGAGATAGGAAATGTCATATATTCCCTAACTTAATGTGACAAACTTAGCCTAATGCCATTACCATAGCCTACGTCATGCTTTCCACGATCAAGGACATTGGTGGGGTTTGCGCAAAGAACCTAGGGTGGATCCCAAAACTTAGGCACACAAATCACTAGACAATGGTCAGATGTCATCCCTTTCGTGCCTGTAAGTTCCATTTGGAACAACTGACTTTCAATAACCTCATAATCAAATTAATTTTAGGGCTGTACTGATGACCACATTTGGCCAATGCCTGATTTTGATATAATACCAATCAGCAAGAGGATGAGCCAATTGTGGTCTAAGGATTGAGAAGAAAGTAATATGAAATCAGATACGAATTCAAATAGGCCTATTTGGAAGCCTTGCGATACTATCAGAGGGTCTCCTGAAAACAACAGAGACCACTCTATCAGTCCAGTCTCTCTGTGTCTGTCAGTGGTTAGCTTGTTACCTATTGCTGCTAAGAGCGTTTAACAACACATTTATTGCTAATGCATATTGTAAAATGAGGTGCAATGATTTCCCATTTTTCACCACTATTTTCCCCTGCAAGTACCTACAATTGAACTGAAATATAATCAGATCAATATTTTTGTCTGGGAGAAGCAGGGAGAAGTGGATTTCAGTGAAACAGGAGGGCTGGTGCCTAGATGCATCCTCACACTCTCATAATTTTCATTTTCATTTTGCCCCTCCTTCAGACATCAGCATCAACAGGTTGCAACCCTACTGATGGCTGATGGTACAACATTGGCAGCCCATACTGGTGATTGTTGATACATTGGTACAGCTCTAATTTATTTATAATATTTATAGTTATATTTTTATAAAAATTTTATATAATTTTTTTAATATTATACTACACAAATACCTACCTATATAACATTTATAATATCTAATATATATAGACGATCGTGACTGACTAACTGACTGATGCTAATTCTAACCATGTTCTAGAGAAGTTAGAAACCTGAAACTTGGTACACATGTACCTTTTGGGATGCTGAGTTCAGAAAAAATCCAACTTTGGAGGTACATGTCCTGGGGGTACACATTTTGGGGGAAGAAGTTTTTAAAGATATTAAGTATGATGGATTAGGATGGCATTGAGAAGGTCGACTGGATGTCCCGAGTTCGGTGGTGTAGTGGTAGCACACCTGACCAGCAATCAGGAGGTCCGGGTTCAATTCCCAGCCGTTCCTTGGCTTTCTTTCAGCCTCTTATGCTTTCAAGTCAAGTTACTCATTCCCCTTTGTAACTTTATTTTTGCTTTAGTAAAACAGAGAGACATGGAAAGCTGAAACTTGGCATGGACATGCCTGCTGAGACTGAATTCAGGAAAAATGTAAAATTCCATGCCCTGTGGGGGCACATTTTTAGGGGCCGACGTTTTCATGTAATTTTTTTTTTGCCCTGGCGTATTGAGCTGGTGTGGAAAGATGAAACATGGTACATAACTACCTATTGGGATGCTGCAGGCAGAAAAATTCAGAATTTGGAAGTAAATGCCCCCGGGGCACAAATTTCAAAGGGAGATGTGTTGCATTGATTTTTTGCATTAGTTAAACTGATGAACATGGAAAGCTGAAACATTGCATGAATGTGACTACTGAGACAAGGAGTTAAAGGAAAATATTAAGTCTTGAGAAATCCCTGGGGAATTTTTTCGAGGGGTGATGTTTAAAAAAAAAATTTGGCGTGGCAAATTGGACAGAAATGGAAAGGTGAAACTTAGCACACGCATAAGTGACGTGATATTATTATTATTGAGTAGAGGGAGTATTCAGCTTTCATGGTGCATCCCCTCCTGGCATAGCTTTTGGGTCCGTCGGCTTCTCCAAACATGCTTCTTCACCAGCGAAAAGGGCAAACGTATTAGGTTGAAACTTTGTGGGCATGTAGTTCTCTGAGGATTGATATCGGTAAAAAAAAAATGTACTTTTTCGGTTAAAATGCCTGAGGGCACATAGGGGTATTGCAAAAAGCGTATTTTCTCGATCCAGCAGAACAGAGGGCGCTAGAAAGTTTAAACTTGCCAAAGAAGAACCTGATGGATATCTAAGTAAAGAAAAAATTCTACTTTTATTATACAGGGTGAGTCAAAAGTCCCCTCCACCTTTTGACCGTTCATAACTCGTGACTGAGTCATCGTATTTAATTCCGGTTTGGATCAATCGAAAGACAAGACAATTCTCTATAAGAACCGCCTTATCTTCACCTTAAACGAAGGCAAAAACCCACATTTCTAAGGAAACAAAAATTAATCTTTCAATTGATGACCATAGAGATCAATCAGTCGATGAGCACGTTGTGTGACGGATTCCGTCGCACGTGCAATCATGTCCCGTGGGATTCCATTCATCTTTTCATGGATCACCGTCTTCAAGTCCTCCATGTTGTGTGGTTTCTCTGCGTAGACAAGGTCCTTGAGGTAGCCCCAAAGCCAAAAATCAAGCGGTGTTAAATCAGGGCTACGAGGTGGCCATTCGATTGGTCCTCTACGCCCAATCCATCTTCCTTCAAATTTGTCGTTTAACCATTCACGCACTTGACGAGAATAGTGAGCGGGTGCTCCATCCTGAAAACCTGGCAAGAACGTGACTGCTGACGCACTGAGCTCAGGAAAAATGTCAAATTTCCAAAATATTGGAATTTTGGGGGGATATTTCTTGGGGATGTTATGTTTTCAAAGAATTTTTCATATCCTACCAAATCGGGCAGAAATAGAAAAGTAGCAGCTGGTGCAGGCATAATGGACGTGATGTTGATTAAAGGAAAAATTCAACTTTTGTTGTACGTCTCCTCAGAGCGTAGCTTTAGGGTGGGTCGCTTTTCCAAATATATATTTTTTTACCACCAGTAAAAAGGGGAAACGTATGAAGTTGAAACTGGGTGGCATGGAGTTCCCTGAGTCTACATTTCAGAGGAAAGAAATTTTTTTGCTAAAACCCATTAGGGCACTTTTTTTAAAGTCCCATTTTCCTTAATTATTTTTCGATCCAACGAAACAGAAACAGAAAATTTAAATTTCCCTCAAAAGTACCTATTTGATGGCTGAGTACAGGAAAAATTATACTTTTGAAATATGCCCCATTAGCATAGATTATAGGAGGGAAGTATTGCAAAATGTATTCTCCACCCTTACAAAAAAGGACACATGAAAATATTTCAAGTTAGGCACACCAGAAATAACAGAAGTCATGATTTTGATGAAAATGAAGACTTTCGTCCCCACGTGTCACGCTTTTCAATGGGGACGTACTTTAAATACGTGTTTGTCATTTCGCAAAGAATAAATGAATTAATCACTATCTAAGGTAATGGAGCACTGAAGGCGTGACCATAGTTCTAGCGAGTTCGGGCAAACAAACTCGCTAGTAATGAATATAATTAATCACCTTAAACCTTAAACTTTCCTGAACAACAGTTATGTTTGCATTTCATCCACATGGCAAATTATCTGATGATGTGTTCACAATCTGTAAGTTGTGTTCCTCTGGGATTCCTCATTCTTATCTGAAAGGAGATAAGAATGAGGGAACCTCGACATTCTTGACAATTTTTACTGAGTGCATCTCTTTAAGAAATTGTGGTTCCAACTTCTTGAAAGTTCTATGATGGAACATAGAAAAGATACAGGTGGGCCACCAATTATGCTACAAATTGATTTTTCATCAAAACTAAATTAGATTGAAGCTGTAAGATTCAAGCCATATACAAATGCAAAATACAATTTGGAGATTAATTTAGTGTCATTTGCTTGGAGGAACTGTGAAATCATTTACGGAAGATGACCTGCTTCAGATGTGCACCATTAATCTGAACAGTGTCTGTATCACATTAGAACAGTGTTCAATGTGGCAGCTCATGCTCAGCTAATTCTACTGATTACATGTCGGATTCTTTCTTTCAGCTCTTCTGGATTGTTTGATTTGCATTTGTATACATGAGCTTTACAAAAAGGAATTGGGTGCAGTCAAATCAGGTGATCTGACAGGAAGGGGAATTGGACAATTCATTGAAATTATTCTTTCCCCAAACTTTTGGCACAATAAATCCATGTTTGAAATGAAGCTCCAAAATTTTAGCTCTTTCAACAAATCCCAGGTATCCAGTTTCTCACCAGTGAATACTGTGCACCTCATGTTTTCACCATAAGACCTGATCCTAAATAAAACTCAGTGGTGGAGTTAATGCATGAATGTGTGGATACAAATATCGGTATCAGTTATCAGTTCTTTTCTGATATCAGAACATCAGTAGATCAAGTAGATCATCATCATCAGTAGATCAACCAAAATTCAATATTGTTGCATCTCTAAAAAAAAAAAAAAAAATTTATCAAAGAAACCTTTGGAGCTTCTGCAGGAGGTCATCAACATGTGATGGAACGAGGAATTCCTTCAGAGGTGTCACAAAATTCAGTCTATCCTTGTCAGCAGTAACTTCACTGAATCTGGTAAGGGGAAAACAAAATGATTTTAAAGTAAAAAGTAGAATACATTCACAGTTGAAATGGAGAACTCATGGGAAGAGAAATCCTTACCTGACTAGGGAAACCCGAGTGTAGTCTTTGAGAAGAACAGGGTTGTCAAGAATGTTCCAGAGTACATATCGGAAATTGGACACCATGTAGTGTGACTGAGAGATATTCTCCACCTTTCAAAAGATGAAATCTTCTGAGAATGTGCCAACAAGAAGAATGCACGCTGGATGAATCTCAACAGCAACATTTCAAACTGATTCATCCTCAGTTTGAATGGAGTATATATGACCCTCCATGACCCTGTTGTCACTTTTGTAAGCACTAGCTCCCTATTCATTAGTAAGCAATAACATCTTCATAGTTGCATATGAACAAATAATGATTATGTGGTTTGCACTTCTCCACATATGCCATCTACTGATATGAATTGAACCTATATGAAATTTGAGGGCTGAAGGGCATTTCATACTTTGCATACCATGCATCCTTTGTGTCAATGCTTGCACAGGTTGGTAGATGCACGCATGCACAAGCATGTCCACTTACATCCAAGGGTTTTCACAAAATGCAAAGCTTGCATGAGGAGTTTGGATGAATCCCATTGAAAATGCAAGCCTTGTGTTTTGTGAAAACTATTGGATGCAAGTGGACGTGTGTGCACAGGTGTCAGCCTACTTGCCCAAGCATTGATATGAAGGACACGACAAGCAAGATGTGAAATGTCCAACAAAAATTGACCCTAAGCTACCTGAAATAGCACCTTCCCTAAGTACCTATTCTCTCTCCAATGAGTGACTTTCCTATTACTTGCAAGAGTAGGCCTACAGAAAAAGTACATATAATGCCTCAAACCTCATACTTAGGGATAAGTCAGTCAATTGACTCTTAAAGAATCTATATAATGAATCTTAATGAATCTACAATGATCAAAACAAAACTATCGAGAATATATTGACTTATCTTTTGCATAATACAAAGTTAGGAACACACCTGGAACCAACTCCTGCATCAATACTTGGTATGACTTTCCCTAGCCTCCAGGAACCTCAGATTCATGTCACAAAGCTTTTAATGAATCTACAGGTGCCATCATCATGTTGATTTCTTCCTCCTCTGAGAACCCTGGCAATGACTGATGTACAATTTATGAGGTAGGGCTGATGCAGAACACACTACTGGACACTACTGGTGCCACAAATGCTTTGAGTGATGAAGTCTAGACAGCTCCTTGGTCAACTTCTTCCAGACCTGAACCCAATCTCTTTGATGACACAAAAAGTGGAGCCAGCTGTGTGGAATGGGTTCTGTCTTGCATTAAGGCAGCTTTTCCTTGGTCTGGACAGATTACCCAAATTTTTTTGCAGCCTGTAGGCTGGATGTCTTTACAGTAGCTGACATAGCATTTATCCACATTTTGTGTCAGTGGGCCAGACACTTTTGGAACACCCTTTAGCATTGAAACATTTCTAATGGAGGGGGGGAATATTTTTAAACTGGTCTGACCCAGCCTAAACTGTTGGGATGAAGAGGAAGAAGACTCCTTTTTTTTAGATTTGTTTAGATGCTTTTGCTATAGACACTTTCATTCAGATGCTTTGCATTTGTTTTTGTGCTGTACTGAACTCAAAGATGTAGTAACTGCTTGGATGATGAACCTGCCATGGTTCTGCCATGATGCTGCACGGACCTCATCCAATAGCGGCTCAGATGACAGTGACAGAACCACTGTTAAAAGTCTACCGAGTACGTGGCAAAGACAGATTACTTTTGGATTCAGATCCAACAAGGACCCAGAATAGTAGCTAATGGTAGTTTTTCAAGGTAAACAGCTCCATCAAGCAATTTCTCATTCCACAAGTAGGAGACTGATCACATTCTTGGAGCCTTGCACTCAAAGCTCTAGCTAAATTTAAAAATGGGAGTGGTCATAGACCTATACTTTACATACAAGGGGTGATATCAAAAAGTTCCAGGACAGAATTTTTTATGATGCTGTGGGGACGGGACTCTTTCCGCCAACTGATGGGTATGTCCTTCAAAGTAGTCGTCTTCGGCGTCTACACAAATTTTTCTATGTTTCTTCAGCAGCTGGAATCATTGCTCACACTCGTCTTTTGGAATCACCAGCAGCGCTTGTGGCACGTTCGTAATGCTGCTTTAAATGTCCTGAAATTTCCTTCCTTTTTCATTTTCAACAGTTTCTGACCCACATCTGACCTACCTAACAATCCCTGTGCTTCATAAACCATCCAACTCACCAGACTTAGCTCCTAGTAATTTCTTCTTGTTCCCTAAGCTAAAGGGCTTGCTGAAATGAAGGAGATTTCAGGCATTCAAAGCAAAATTTTAAACATGACCCAAGCACTGCAGGTGATTCCAAAAGTGTTAGCAATGTTTCCAGCGGCTGAAGAAATACCTGAAAATTTGTGTAGATGCCAGGGGGACTAGTTTGAAGGATATAACCATCATTAGTCTGAAAGAGTCACTACAGCGTCAAACAATTCAGTCTCAGATCATTTTTATCATCCCTGACTGCATGGCTCTATTTAAAAAGAATAGAAGCAGAAAGAGACCCTTTGATCAGTTTTTTTATTTTAAATCCATGTAACATCATGCAAAAAATGAAGAATGCAGGACCACTGGTATTTTTTTTGTCATAAATTTCTTTTTTTACATCATAGGAAAAGAAAATGAAAAAGTGAAAATGTGTGCCTGCTGCATGCAACTGAGAGCCTGGAAAAAAATTGCTGTCAGCGAGGGGACGTTCTTGATTGTTTTTGCTAGTGAGATGGTCCTTTCAGTCATAATAGGGTCTTTCAATTCCAAGTGGTCCAAAGTTTCCTAGCAAGAAATTCCTCTAAATTTGCGATTATTGAATTCTGTACAAAAGTTCATATCATCAAATCAGTGCAGGTGTTAAGAGATGTCTATTATTCACATTTGACTGATATTTCAAAAAAGAACATTAATATTCAAGATAAGAGTAGAAATCTCATTTTCAAATGAACTTTCAGGACACATCACATCTGACAGTCACAAAATAGCCTTTTTTCCTTTCTAGAATTAGAAAAATAATTTGATAAATTGCAGTTTTCTTATAGATAATGAATGGCTCATGCTATGTTATCAGCTACAAATGTAGTTCTAGAAATTATATCGAAATATATTTAAATTTAGTGGATGGCACCCTGGGTGCCTATGCTTGAGATAGGGTGGGAGCATTTCAATAATTTTATGCATATGTATTGCTCCCTGGGAGATTCATAAACAATGTTTTTGAAAGGAATGTTAGTAAAATAATGTAATAAAATAATATAGATCTCACTGAAAGAGTAGGATTATGAAAGGTTTGATATGTTGTTTCATGAATGAATTTATCCTAAAAAAGCAGACAAGGACTGCATCTTCTTTCATGAAAATAGATTGTTTTCTTGTTCTCCTTTGAAGTTTACTCTCCCATGGTATCTGTGGAATTTTCCAAAATTTTTCTTCATTTTTTCCCCAGTATGTACCTGATTTCAATATTGCCTCGAACTTAGGTACATTCCTTTTCTACATCATATCAAAATTAGGAACAGGATGGGGTTGTGTTCCTAAGTTCAAGAGTGTCATATTGTTCATGATTTATGTGACAAAGGAAGATAGTAACCAAGTCTTATTGTTACACAGAACTGGAATAAACACTTGTGTCACACTCAAAGACAAAAAAGTCAGAAGAAGCTGGGAATAATCTTGGAACATGACCCACTCAAGTTGCAAGAATGGCACAAAGAGCCCAATCATGGGGGATCCTCAACCTCAGCTCAAGCAAATGAGTACATCTGAGCCCTATATGACAAGTGATCCACAATTCACCTTCTCCACTCAGCAGATGATGTGATTGGTAATATTTTGGCATATAGCATCACGTGACAGGAATTGAATCTGTGCTATCTCAAACTTAAGCACATTTTCTGAGGGGCTCAAACTCAGGCAAATAACACTATATGAGGACAATAGTAGCTGAATTCTGGCACAGATATGAAAAACAGAAAAAATGCAGGTGGAACAAGAGAATTGAGAAGAGGAAAAAAATTCCCCTCACCAGCTGTGCTTCCAGCAGTGCTTCTTGTTGTATCTTTGCTTCCATGGAGGACACAAGGAGGATGGACCAACTTAAATCACCCAAGATTCTCAACAACTCCTCAGGTGTCATCTCCTTCCCTCCTTCATCAGAGCAGCAGTTCTCCACCTGCATTTTTAATGCATGCAGCAATATGCCCAATGGGATCTAGACTGAAACCCAGAGCCTCAAATGATTTATTCTTTCCCTAATTAGATTAGGCATCAACTGGGAGGGTAGAGAAGGGATCATCTGTCTCCATGTAGTAATTGACATGTACATATATATACCTGAAGGCCAGAAGATGTGAGAAACTGCACAAAGGCAGAAACAAGATGGGAGAATGCACTATTGTCAGGGTTGTAGACAAGGAGGATCTTCATTTTCTCATCATCAGGACAAGGTGTTTCACCTGCAATGTAGGATGCAATCATAAGCAGGAATGACAAAAAAATGTCATTAGTACATGGACGATTATCCCAATGTATTAACAAAAAGGAGTATCGACAAAACCAAAATGCCATTAGTTGAATATGTGTTCTTAGCAATACAAGACACTAGCTTAGTTCTTAATGCAAACACAAATGCCTATGGAGCCACTGAGAGCAAAAACTCAGCTTTAGCAAAAGTACTCTGAATAAGTACCAGAAACTGTCTTATTTGATACCTACATTAGTTTTACAAATGCTGATCAATACCAAGATGAATTGATTTCAGGGCACATACTGGTATCATGTGAAAAAAATGTCCACTGATAATGATACATTAAAGAGGCAAGCAGGAGGCAGTAGTTTTCACAATTCCCACTGAACACAATTGCACTGGTATTCAGAATTAGGATGAATCCTCCCTCAATTAAGGGTAAGCTCTACCCTTAATTTCCAACCTGAAAATTTAAAAGCGCTCTCTTGCAAAAGTACTCCCTCTCACCCCTATAAACAATATATCAATGAATTACGGAATTGAAGCTCTTTCCATTGAGTGAGGTACCAAGTTCATCATAAAGTACTTGTCAGTACTCAATATCTGTATCTCAAAAACGGCAAAATCGATCGCAAAAGCACGAAATCAACCCAAAGAGATTTTCATCATGAGTCAATACACCAAGTGGCTCTTCCTAAATTGGGCGCGTTTTCATGAAGATCGGGCAAAACTTTTATGCCATAGAGTCCCATTATAACGGTCTGGTTACTTTCTCTAAAGCCAGGTGGCGAACGTGTCTCAAGCAATCGAGGAATAGGAATAGGAATCTTCTAAATGAGACCCGACCCCCTCTTGTTCCCTATTAGCCGGTCACCCAGGATGGTTGTGGCGAGAGCCTCCATGGATGTGAAGAGCAGAGGGTGAACCCCTCGAGGAATCCACGTCTCGACAGGGGAGGAAGGGAAGGAGAAACACGAAGAAACCAGATAGTGAAGGCCTTTTCCTTCCTTGGCGTGGAAATGACGACTTCATTCGAAAATGACTTCTGTATTCGATGACCTGTCCATGTAAACGGCTGGGTATGCTCGCGGCATATAATCGGGAATGTAAACACGTCGTGTATAGTTTGTTCAAGAATATTCCTGCGATATCGCGTCAAAGACACATCTCGGTCTGCAACACAGTGGCAATGGGAACTGATAGAGAACCTAAGCTATCTCTTGACCTATGATTTGAATTTAGAGAAGACAATTCAATGGGACGAGTATCGGAGAGTCATTTGTCGGTGAGCCATACAGCTTTCCACGATGAAAACAGCTCCGTTTTTCTGGCCCAATCATGACCCTCATTTCATCAAGAAAGTTTCAAAAGGTTTCTATAGGGAGACCACCATTCATCATCTTCAAATGTACTGAAGTCCATGCGTGGGAGAAATCACAGCAATTAGTCATGTTCCCTTTGAGTATCAACCCAGTCCGGTCTCTTCGATGAGCAAATATGAGAAAGCCGAACTGCAAACATATTTCAGTGATGAAATTGAAGCAGAAACCCTCGTATCAGGAACTGAATAACTGCATGCTTTGTTTTTGGTTCATAGGTTCATGTTAGTCGCTGTACTGAAAGAGACGCCAAAATCTCTTTTCTGTAGATGGGTGGGTATCTGACTATTGATAGATCCTGTTCGCATCCAAACAAAAAAGTTCTGACGCTCGTGAGGAAGTTTCACTTGGTGTCCCTCTCCATCCGATGAGCCATCTTCGAGGTAGTATTCATCTCTTTTATGCATGATATACCGAAAAGTTGCTTTCCCATCAACACAGACAGGTCAAAGTAGAGAGGTCATCCTGAATAAAGTCGTTCTTTCCATGGGGAAAAAGGAATTGGGAAAGAATTTGTCCTTTACTGTATGGTTTCTCATCGCATCCCTCCACTGTCTGGATATAAATTCCTTTCGGGGGAATGCTCACCCTCGCCTCATCACGTCCATGAAGGAGGTTCTCCCTTCCCAGCACTCGGGTTCAGAATCGAGTCGGTTGGAAAACGTCATCCGTGAAGACGTACTGGGTGACGAATGATGCGATCCATTTATTCTATTCCTATCGCCGAAATGTAGAATTCTCGTCCCTCATGACTTCCCCTTGACCTAGAACTGACAATTCCCTCGTTCGCTTTCCTGTCCCCGGGCAAAAATTGCTAGACCTCATCGATGAAATGGTGGAGGTGCAGAAAGTATCCTTCCTGGAGTGGAGATTATGTCTGGAGGAGGAGGATGGTCGTATTCAGGGAAGAAACGAAGTGAAGGGAAGCTCGGAGATAGAGTAATTGTTCCGAGGAAGAATTGCAGGAAGGGATCATGAGGCTGTTACATTTTGGCCATGAGCGCGTTAGGATTCTTCTAATGATGGAGTCCCCCCCCCCCCCCCCCCCCCCCCCCCAGCGNAGGGGGCCCCCCCCCCCCCCCCCAAAATATATTTATATATATACTGTATATATATATATTATCCGGCATAGAGTGATCTCAGTTCCTTGCTATTAAATAAATTAGGGAACAGGAGCCCGTATGGTGACATGCTCAAGGAACGCAATGTCGAGGAAAGATGGAGAGATAATTTTAGGCTATTAGGAAATGGAGACGAGGTTTATGACCATTGCCGGCCTGTCACTTTCCTTGACAGGTCTGACATAGGGAGAAAAGCCTGCTATTACGATCTCAGAGTAGGTTATCTGCACTGTGATGCTACTCTTTTCATGTTATTTTAAGTCATCTTTCAAATCTCATTTGTGTGCATCGAGGAGCATGTCTCACGTAGAACGATGCAAGAGAATTAGAGCGATGTGCACCAAATTGGCTAAATATATATTTTTTTAATTCGGACGACGACATAATGTTTCAAAACGGTATGACCACGCCGATGTCTCGAGACGATGAATGCAGAAAGTGAAGGGAGGTGGGAAAAAAGGAACGGGAATTGGTTCTCGATCAGTTAAGAGAAGAGAGATCTCGTTCCCGATCAGATAAGAGACCCGATGGAGGTAGATAATTTTTAAAAAAACCTTCCAGTCGGAGTGAGCCCTGGGGGAAAGAGGGGCGGAGAGACGCTATGCGACATCGACGCTATGTAGCACCTTCGCCCTAGCTCAATTTTCAGGAAGGGTAGGTCCCCCCCCTTAAGGGAGTAAGCCTAGACAAGCAATGTCAGAGGTATTGATACTATATGCAATGCCAACAGGGTGCCTAAAAAAAAAAACTAAGCTATTGACTTCAACATGCTGTAAATCAGGTTGCAGTGCCTTGACTCGAGAAAACTTTTATGCACACACAAAACAACTCTTTTTCAGCAGCTATAAAATGATATGTTGTTATATCACAAGTTTTTTGCTTAATCTGGATGAAAATGACAGCCTCCATTCAGAAAATGGCATTTTGAAAAAATAATGATGAAAGAAATTTCTGCTTAAAAATAAGTGTCAAGAAGTGGTCTTGTAGGCTTCATTCAGAAAGCTGATGAGGCAGAATCAGAAACTCAAATTCAAGGTAGTGGAAAGCCCAGAACCCAATGAACTGAAGTGAATGCTAAAGAAGTCGAAATGCACATGCTGAGTCAGGATGATCAGCCTGAAAGTTTGTTTTTCCAGAAAATTCATTCATTGTTCTTCTGACTTCCCATCCCTTTTAAACTCGCAAGGTCTTGATCACCACCAAGTCTTCATGCTAATAACTAAGTATTGCTATACTTTTAAAGTAAAAAATAATAATAATAATAAAGTGAGAGAAGGATGAAACACATCTTAAAACATTTATACAGGAAATATGTGTTCTTATAAACAATAGCTGTTGCTGCTCCAACTCAAATGGCAACTGAGGACCATCGCAGCAGTTTTCTGAATTGAGGCAGTCATTTTCATCGGGATGAAGCAAAAAACTTGTGACACCATAGCATATCATTTTATCTCTGCAGAAAAAGAGTTGCTCCATGCGTGCCTAAAAGCTTACTCAAATAAAAGCACTGCAGCCTGATTTGTAGCATGTTGAAGTCAATAGCTTAGTTTTTTTTTAGCCACCCTGTATGTTTCAAATTGATCTTATTGCAAGGAAACTTAAGAACTTTTTAGATGTATGAATATTTCCCATCAAACTAACAAAGGCAATAGCTCACTCAATAACTCACTTGTTGGGATGCGAATGAATGGAAGCCGGTGAGAGATTGGCTTCCTCTGTCTCTGCGAAAGTAAGACTCCCAAGAAGACCCCAAGGAGAGTAACAACAGCAATGCAAACAGGTGCTAAGATTATCACATTTTCCAATGGTCCAGGTGAACCAGGTGGAAACACCTCTGTAGGGAGAGGGTCCTGGGTACCTGCAACAACATGGATAGTTTTGAGGGAATAAAGTTACGAATGAAGACAATTTCCTTAGAACAATAAATCTATGATAAACGAATGTGAAGCAAGTTGGTATTATTATTTAACAGTCTATTTAAACCAGGGGTCAAGAAGAAATCAGTCACTAGAAATGAGACTCATATTGCTGTATACAGGCATGAGTAAAAAATGTATTCCTACTACCAAAGTAGGACTGTCAATCGATCAAACAATGTTATCATTAATTGTGACCCCATTTAATCGATTAATCGAATAGTAATCGATCCCATGGTTTCTCCTTGAATCATGTCCTAGGCGTTGGGAATGATTCTGCTTGTATCATGCCCAACACCTAGGCAAGCCTCAGGAAGTGACTCAAGACGATGCAGTCGCTACAGCAGTTACTAGCCATACATGCACCAGTTCATCCTACAAGTGACATATTCCAGTCGGAAAGAAAACAGTTACAACTTAGCTAAATAAAAAATGAAACGTAAGTAAAGAAGCGCACTGAGGCCCTTTGCCATTTTGTCAACCCATAACGGAAGGATGCAAAAATGCAGAGCCGCACCGAGGGGGGTGCGAGCGGTGCGCCTGCACAGGGTGCCGATATGCTGCCAAATCCCTACAATATATATTAATAAAACCTTTAACGAAGTTGCAAAATATTCTGAATTTAACTAAATTTAGCACAGAAAATAATATGTAATGTATTGTTGACGCTGGGGAAGTTGGAGAGGTATAGGGAAGGGAGGGGGGGAGCTGGATTGATATCTCGCACAGGGGAGGAGGCGGGATATCACACACAGGGCGCCAAATATCCTCTGGATGGCACTGCAAAAACGTAACCCTAAATGATTGGACGTATACAACGACACTTCATTGCACAGAGATATAAAGATTCATTAACAATTTATGGGCAACACAGGATGGAAGAACAAAAAAAGGAGCAAACAAGGAATAAGAAAGGGCTTCACGCTTTCGTTACCACTGCTCTCGCCTGCCCCTGGCTTCCCCCCTCTCGCTAACGCCAGCATTAGCCTAAAGTTGTATTAGGAAAAGGAGCTTTAAAGTGAGGCATTGCACAAAGAAATTTAAAGTTTCATTAGCTAACTGACATTAGCGCTTCCTAATGTGCCTTAACGACTCCGATGACGTACTGTATATCAGGGACCAGCAAGAATGTCGTCCGCTTCGGCAACGCTCGAAAATTGATTTTCTTCTTCTTAATCAATGCCCGCAAAAGTACAAGGATGTGTCAAAAAGTAACAGGAAATCTGCGATCGTAACGTAGGGTATATAAGTAGCAACGCACATATTACTGCTTGTTAGAATATCGGCGCCATGAAAACGGTGGTCTTTGGCTTTGCTGTCGTCTCGTGTGCCTCCTACAGTTACGAAAAATGGCGACTATGAGTCTTGATTGCACCAAGGAAGAGTCGCTTTTTGTGATCCGTTTATTGATCGAAGATCGCGTGATTGGCAATTCAATTGTTCGCTGACTCAGGGCAGTTAACGAAAACTGTACTGAAGGAGCAACGTTTCCGAGTCGGTGCGAAAGTTCCAAAGTGGAACGGCGAGTGTTGCAGACACGGTGCGTTCGGGCCGGCAACACTAATCAAATGGTGTGACACGCAGTGGAGGTGTCGATATCGAGTGTATCAGAGATCACGCCCTGAAAGGACCTGCGCCCATAGAACCGAAGAACGCATGGTGGTGATGAAAGGAGAGTGCCTTGGATGCAACTTCCCATTTTCTCCGTCTCCACCCCTCATACTTCATGGTTAATTGCACACGGTGTCGAAGATTCAGGGTGACATGCACCAGATTCGTTTAACTTTAAACTGATTCGTTTTCATAATGGGCATGTATGGGAATAAGTTTATCTCTGTTAAACTGATTCCCATTAGGGACCATCGTGAGATCAGATTAGTTTAGCTTAAACGGATCCGGTAAATGTTGCCTCAATGTTGGCACCATGGAGGGTTACTGCAAACAAATAAATCAACCAAATCTTAAAATCCTACCGAATCCTCTTTCTTTCCACACAAAAAGCATTGTTCTAGCCCAAAAATTACAAACGTCATTACCTCGTACAATAAAAAAAAGGAATGACTTTCCAAAAACCCTGTAATCGGGTTCAAAAATTGTCCATCAAAAGGAGGATGCCCTGAGGCATGAACCGGTACCTCTGCAATACATCTTCAGGAGAGTACCACCCTATGCCTTTAATCCTTTGGGGTCCACGCCCGAGTTATCTCGTGTTGGCCTCATGATGAGAGATGGAAAATACTTGGATGACAGAGCCAGAGACGTAGCCAGGAATTAATTTCGGCGGGTGTCTTGTGAGGCTCTTTCAGGCTCATGAGAGTGAAGTGTTCGAAGAAGGTGAGGGGTTGGGAGGAATGAGGATAACTTCGAAAGCCTTTATGAGACTTCAACCTCACCCACCTCATAGTTCAAAATAGTTCTCTACCCAAAATTTAAAACTTTTTTGCATAATAAGAGATATGGGTAAAGGACTGACCTTGACAGTCATAATATAATGAGAGAAAGCTACTCCTGAATCACGGTTCGCTACCGGAACTAAAAAAAACTGGTAGAAGAATAGAAGCAAAATGGGGGGGACTGTATTGGTTAAGAGTGATTGCATTCAGAAGGTAGAATAGGAGTGCAAATCGAAACTTCAGTTGTATACGTGAAACCTTTTCACACATTCACCCCCCCCCCCCTCCCACTCCCTTGTTTCATAACTTTCTTCTTTTCGGGGGGTGTCCAGACACCCAGGATACCCCCTGGCTACATCCCTGGACAGAGCTGACTTTTCCAAAATACTCGGATCCCAAAGTGTTAAAGGCCGTAGGCTAGGCAGAAGGACGGGGGATGCGTACCAGTACGTTTGTGGATGCGAAGAGAACAAGAAGCTTTTTTCTTTTTTGGAACAGTCTGAAAGCGATGGCTTTGTTTTTGTGTGCTCCCTTTTTTCAAAAATAGTGTGTCGTTTTAAGGAAGAGAGAGCAGTGCGAAAACGACTACCTTCTACAAGCCACCATTACATTTCATTCCCTTGATAAAGCATTCGTTTTCGGTTGTTTTGCAAATCTATGAACTACGCATTAAAATTATGAGGGGAAAAAGAGGCATTCAGGGGGATATAAGGGGGTCGATTAAAATGCGATTAATTTAGATTAATTTGAATTTCGATTAATTGTTTAAATCGCGATTAATACTTTAATCGATTAATCTAATCGAATTGACAGTCCTATACCGAAGTACGAGAACTGATCATTTAATTCGTAGACTGATAGTGTCACCGCTCTCCCACGTAAGTTTCAGCTAAATCCCTCAAGATCGCACTGAAATGCACGTCTAAGAATACCCTCAGGCAGTTACACATTGAGACTTGTCGCCAGTTGTCGGGAAGCGTCAATTGAATTGAGTGCCGTAAGTCGTGATCGTTTCGTTTTTGTTTGGCGAATCTGTGCTCGCTGGATTCCATACCATTTGACACCTGAACAACAACAAAAACGTGTTGAAGTGTTTGAGGCCACGCTAACACGGTTTGAGCGAGAAGGTGAAAGATTTTTCAGTCGCATAGTGACCGGCGACGAGACACACGGATTTACCATTATGATCCAGAAACCAAGCAGCAGTCGAGTGAATGGAAGCATTCAGATTCACCGCGCCCCAAAAAGTTTCGAGTCGTCCGCTTAGCCGCGAAACAAATGGCACTTGTGTTTCTTTTTTTTATTGTAAAGGTATTTTCGTCACGCACTTAATGCCACGTGGTACAACCTTGAATAAGAAGCATACAGTATGTCGAAGTTCTACGGAAAAAGCTCTGCCGTGAGAGTCGCGAAAAACGTCCTGAGCTTTGAAATGATAATGGCTTTTGCATCATGACAATGCCAGACCGCACACTGCCGCTCTTGTGCGAACTGTGATCGAAGCTATAGGTGCAGAGGTGTTGCCACAACCTCCCTACTCTCCCGACCTCGCACCATGTGATTTTCTCTTATTCCCGAGGTTGAAGAAAAAGCTGAAGGGTCGGCATTTTGGTTCGGATGAGGAAGCTCAAATTGCCAAAACCACGACACTACGAGGTATATCGAAAAATGGCTTGCAAGAGGCATTCGACGGTTTGGTAAAGCGGGGACACAAGTGTATCCAGTTTCAGGGAGAGCATTTCGAGAAGGAAAAAGCAGCCGCGGACCACGACGACGACAATTAAATGTATAATAGCTTCAATCTAAGAATTAGATGATCAGCCCTCGTAGTAACAGAAAAGGGATCCTATGAATCTATAGACTTGTTTTATTAAGGTGGGGTCATTTGGCATACATATGTAGCTTACTAAAAAAAAATGATACAGTTAGTGAAAAGGAGTACTTCAAGTACTGTAGACTACGACCTAACCCTTGCAAGACCGTAGTTGCTTCCTTCCGCCTGGACAACAGATCCGCAAAAGAAAAGTTCTGCATCTCCTTTTGTGGCCATGAGGTCGTCAACGACCCTAACCCAAAGTACCCGGGAGTAACCTTGGACCGTGCGCTGACCTTCAAATGTCATCTTACGAAAGCCAGCAACAAAGTGAAGACCAGGCTCAGTCTGGTACAGAAACTGGCCGGTGTAGGACGCGAAACTTACTACCCCATAGAAGGCACTATCGTAATGAAAGTTGCGTACGCTGAAACCGCTACCATAGTAAAAAAAAAAGGCGTACACTGATTAATAACCGTAGAAAAATCCGCCTACGCAGGATCCACCATTGTCACGCAATAATTACTACTGCGATCCGAGGCTGCTTGCAATGGGCTATAGCAGTAGTATTCAAAGTGCGGCCCACTTCATGGTTTTATGCGGCCCACTATGACTTAATAATAATTGACTTTTTCACACTACCGTTTTATAGGCACTGATGAATAATAGCGATTAACAATTTTTTAATTTCCAGATTTTGAATCCTTCGCTGAAAACTAACAAATTTAGTCGTTGCTTAGAAATTTAGGTACATATAATAATTTGTTTACATTTAGCTGCTTATGTATTTTGGTGTGCCCAACATTGCCCAACATTCGGAACCTCCACATACTGCAGAGAAAAATGTATTTCCTCGCAAGTGAATGAAGTTAAGGTTAAAGAAAGAAGTATTTATCGAAAATACAACTTGTAACAAAGCAGCACCTAGAATCGACGCATTTACATGAGCCCCGACAAGTAGTAGCAGTTTTTCGTTATTAAGAGAGGTGGAAGTGAGTGGATGTGGTAAGGAATAAGCAGTTTTCGACTGCTGTTAATTTTTTAAATGGGACTTCCCGGTTAAGAGTAGCTTTACAATGAGATCAATGGCCAGATAAAGGGTTAACCATGCAGAAATGCTGGATCTTTTTCAATGCGGCCCATTCCAGGTTGACTAACGTTACTAGTACGGCCCACGCAAAGTGGACCAAAGTGTCCATGCGGCCTTCGCCTCAAAAGTTTGGGGACCACTGGGCTATAGATTCGTAGCACTATCTCTTTTCCAGTCATGCTTCCAAGGTCAGGGTGGGAGATTACCACTTCCCAGAAACCATGACCTGATCTGTCCGATACTTATCGGTACAGGAATTGAAACAGAAAAGACGGGCGTAAATAGTACAGTTGCACCTGTTCAGTGGTTCTCGTATGAAGAAAACGTATCTGTGGAGAGATGGCTGACCATAGCTACGAGTCGATCGCGACATACCTCCGCCCCGAGTCCATGAAGAACATGACTCTGTGAAGCCCACGGCAGTAACTTAGAGTGATGGTCTGAAATGTGTGGAGAAGATTAGCGAACGAGGACATTGGAGGATGAAGAGCAAGGTGTCACTGTGATAGATAAGGAGGCCCCAATGCCTACTCATGCGATTCAACCCTCCAGATAGATAGTGGGAGGAAACAAAATACAGACATCAGCCTCTAATGTGATAGCAATTGAAAAACTGCAACGAACTCATTGATGTTACAGAAATAAAATATGTAAAAATTGAATTGTTCACGAGGAATCATTTTGGCGTGTGCGTAGTAACATTTACGTACGCTGATGTAACTACCATAGTAGAATGGGCGAACGCAAAAACACTACGGTTGTAAAGTCAGCCACGCAAAATTGATAACGGTAGTTACAACTGCGTACGCAAAAAGCACTACAGTAGTCAGTTTTGACAGGAGTCAGATTCGCGTACAACACCGGCACAAGCTGGGGAGCCAGCTCTCGAACTCAGCGCACGGCAGCTTTTGCCTTGACATGCAGGGTGGTTGGAAAGTAACTCCCTATTTTACAATTGCAATCATTTTTGTCATTTTTGGACTGGAACAATGACTTTTGTGCCAAAAGAACGACAATTCAATGAGGAACCATATTTCCCTGAAAGAGCAAGGAAGACAAGTAAGGGTCATTGAGCTTAGCCTACAATGTGTTCTAGTGAACAGCGAGCTGCCTGGTCAATACTCAATAAAGATTTATCCTGCCTTTTACCCTTTTCTTACTTGGTACACAAAAAAAAAACAAATGTGTACAGGAAGAAACTTCCCAAGGCTTCTCAACCTTTAGAGCAGTGGTTCTCGACCTGGGAGGTGTCACCCCCCGAATGCATGAAGGTTCAATGGGAGTAAAAGGAAGGTTGAGAACCACTGCTTCACAGTAACACAGCTGCTGGGGCCATCAACTGTGATGCATCCCCCCAGGAAGGATGATGCCTCATGCAGAATAGGCCCAAGGGCACCTACATTAGGCCCTGGTGCACAGCTATATTTTCGTCCCCTTTTCAGAGAAGAGAAGGATTGGTTTTCCCAAAACATGGTGGTATCAAGGCTTCAGTATCACAGTTCCATTTCAAACCCCACACAAACCTACTTCTTGAGAAACAAACTGAATTTATCTCCCTCTCAAATTCTTCTATTTTATTAGTGAGGGCTGGACTGTAAGAAGAAGCTGATTACCCTCATCAGTTCTGGGCAGTAAGAATAAGAGGAATGAGAGAACCCTTGACTCTCCCATATAAGTAAGGCCAAGACTGAGATATACACTAGTACGTACAGCCAGTGCCGTAACAAGGGGTGTGTGAGCGGTGATTTACAGCACATTGAAGTCAATAGCTTGGTTTTATTTTGAGTCACCTTGTATAGGTGAACCACCTTGCAATTTTCACAAGAGGCAGAGCACAGCAGTAAAAAATTATGAGCTTCCAAACACAATTACTACTTAACCACTTGAGGACGAATGACGTTCATGAATGCAAATTTTCCAGAATTGAAACACATTAGTATAATTACAATTTGGAAAACTATAGGGATTCCCCTAAGGCTTACTAACTAACCTGAACTAACTCAACACTGACTGTGATTATACTAATGTGTTTCAGTTTGGGGAAATTTGCGTTTATGAACCTCATCCATCCTCAAGTAGTTAATGAGTCCTGGACAGAATCTCAAACCCAGAATTTCAAAATCCAATAATCTCAAAAGACACAATCTCAAATGGACAGAAGCTCAAACTCCATATCCTCAAAATTCATTATCTCAAATTCATGCACTTAAATTCATAATCTTGAAAAGAGAACATTTTGGAAGTTTTTTATTATCATTCAAAATAATCAATTGGACAATTGTCAGTAGTTATATTCAATTGGACAATTTAATAATCAATGGACAATTTAAATTCAAAATCTATTACAAATTTGAGTTGTATACATGAGACATGACATAATACGTGGGTCATCCCAAAAGTTCAAGAAGAAATGTGAATTTTTCTTTGCATGTGATCCAACAGCAACAGTCTTATCATAGTGTTCATATTGATGTCTCATGGTGCTAATGTAGGAATGATCATGTAACTGCTCCTTCCTGTTGCAAAGATATTGCATTTTTAAGTAGACCTACATTTTACCACTATGTAAGAAGATGATCAGGTCCAGCGCGGTGGGATTTGGTTCCTGTGGAAACAGAAAAAGTCTCAGGTCGTTAGCTGCAAGAAGTTTACAGGGACAGACCTTTTCGGAAAAGTGCCATAAATAAGTGGATACATCACTTTGAAGCAGAATGGATTCCAATGGATGATTCACCAAGGGCGACCTGACCTTAGCGCACACTTGGAACAGCTCCTGCTGTGAACAAGTGGGATCAAGTGACCCCAGCAAACTGGTTTGCTGAAAGACTCGAGAAGCTGATAGAACAGTAGCAGAAGCGTGTGCAGCTGCACAGGAAGTATATTGAGAAAGTTCACTTGGAATAATGCTGCATTTGGTGTTTCAATTTGATGTATTAATAGAACAAAATGTTCTTGAACTTTTGGGACGACCCATGTATAATATTCTATATTATGCATGATTTCTCCAAGGTATGAATCCAAGGCAGCACTCATACGGTACTCACATATGATTTTCTTTATTTGATTGGCCAGGGTGATGTACTTCTTTTGTTCTTGACTTACCATCCCCATGTTGAATTGGTTTGCCTTAAACGCTGTCAGGCTCTGTTTCTTCTTGATTGCATCAATGAATTTCCAGACAACTGACTGAGCTGAAGAGCCTGCACACTTTTATAGGGACATATACGTGGGGATACCTTAAGCCACAAAGGTTGACTGCAGGTCAAGGATTAATGGGGATTAGAAAGAGGAACTGGCAGGTGTCACTTGAAGCGAAATGAATAACCACAATACGTCATATTGATAAATTATCTGTTTGCAAATGCTCCAGACAAAGGCATCTTACTTTCCTCCCCATATTCCACAGGGAGCAGGAGGAGATTGTCAATCAGTACTTGACTTGGGGCTTGTCTAAAACAATGTTTAAAGATTTTCCTACATGATCCTCTGTAGGGGGCTCGACCATTCAGCCTTCCTCAGGATCAACATGCCCCTATCTCTGAGATAATTGCAAGTAACTGAGCATTCTCATGTCAAACTTTGCATGCCACACTTCAAATACCCCATTGTCCCAGATCAAAATGTGTCCAAACCAAGGGTGAATTGGCAACATAATCCCACTTACCTGGTCTGATCTCAAAAGACCAGTTTCCCACGTTTTCCTGTGCATTCCTGGAACCAATCCTACTTTCATTGATCCAGTGTTGAAACATTCTGGCATGTTTATCTTGGGAATATCCTTCCTTATGTTCATGTTTTATTACATTGATAACTATCATCTATCTATTTCATTCAACCTTCAAATCAATAACTTAAATGTATCTAATTAATATATTTAATATTCATCTATTTAATATATTAAACAGATATATCAGGTCATCCCATAAGTAATGTTTTTTTTCTCTGTTTTTCAAAATTAAAATACACCTGCATCGCATCAAGTTTCAATCAAGTATATATTCACCTTTGTTCTCTATGACTCTCTGCCACCTTTCTACAAGCATTTCAATTCCATGTTTATAAAATTCCTTTGGCTTTGAAGCAAAAAATGCAGACAGGTCACTTTTGATGGCCTCAAACTTTCAAACTCTTTTCCATTGAGATAGTTTTGTAGACTTCTGAATAGGTGGTAATCAGAGGATGCAATGTCTGGTGAATACAGCGGATGTGGAATTTTTTCCCAACCCAGCTCTTCGATTTTGGCACACGTGATCCCAGCGGTATGAGGACGCGCATTGTCCTGATGAAACAAAACACCCTTGCGATTGGCCAATGAAGGACGTTTTTCCTGCAATGCAGCATTTAAACTTTGGAGCTGCCAGCAGTATACCTCTGCTGTTATGGTTTCATTGGGCTGCAACAGTTCAAAATAAACAACGCCAAGAATATCCCACCAAACGCACATGCCTGTGGTACAACAGGTTCCCCGGCACTAGCCCACTGTTGACGACGCTTAACATTGTGATAAAGCACCCATTTTTCATCCCCAGTAATGAGTCGATTAAAAAACGGCGCTTGAAGTGCACAAGAGTGTAGGGAAGAGCAAATGTTTACTCGATCCCTAAGATTGTCTGGTGACAACATATGTGGACACACATGTGTGAACCCACTTTCCAAGTTTTGACACTTTTCCTAGTCGTCGCAAGTGGCGGTGAACGGTGGAATGGGTGGAATTGAGCTTCTGAGCACATTCTTCAACAGTTACAGCAGGATCTTCAAGTGTAGCCACCAGCAGTTCATCATCAAACTCAATAGGTCGGCCTGAACGTGCTTCATCAGTTACGGTGAGGAGCCCTGAACGACGTTAATAGCGAAGATGAGGAAGGAAGCTTATGATCTCTCCGAAATTGTTGCATGAAAATAAGCACCAGGTCTCTGCCAACTCAATGTGGTCATTAATGTATCACCTATGCTTCACCCGCTTTAAAAATATACACGCATATCTTTGGAATAATGTCAGCCGAGCTAATACGTGCTTAACACCCACTCGGCTGAGTGTTTAGATTATCTCAATTGGAGTGTAATTGGAGTGTCCTCTCAGGTAATCCCTGTTTCCTGCAAGGACACACGAGACGGATAATTCACTCGACCCAGTGCTTCTCCCGTGTCGTCGTTTGGATATCACGCCGATCAAGTCGCATCAAGGACCCCAGGCCTTTCATAGGCACGATGCGAGTCTTCGTTCTGCTCGCCTTTCTTCCCACGCACTGTGCTTGCTCCGCCGGCAGTAAGTTTGGTCCGATTCTGCGGTGGGGGTGGGGCTGGAGAAGGTGATTTCTCACTCGATTTCGAATAGAGCCTCCCGACCCTCCACTCACGTACGAGCACCTTGGGCTGCTTCTCGTCGGGACGCCTGGCCTGTTGAGGGTGACACGGCTTAGCCTGTGCCTCGGTCCGTGAAACCTCACAGTCACGTACCTTGGATTCTTCCAAGAGAACGACGAATGCAGTATGTGTATTTTCTTGTAGTCATATGCTTCGATGGGCAAGCACAATTGTCTGTTAGCTTATTCATGGGTCAGAGATGAGCTTCGGACTCTCCACGTGGCTGTCGCTGATGATAAGTTTGAGTACCTTGACACAGTGTTGTTTTATTGACCGATTTTTGGAGACTCTTCTCATACATGTTGGTATTAACGACACATATTATTTGGATGCAACAAAGACCTGCATACAATTGCCCTGCATGGCCTTTGTCAGTTGACAAGCTTAAACTTATAACACTTTGTGAACGTTTCCATCCCTATACTGAGGCTTGTGCGAGCCAGTGACGTGTAGTGCTGGTCGATACGTAGAGATACACCTGTTGACATGTATGGCAGTGAAGTTGCAACTTAATTGGCGGTTCCCAAGCGGATTCAGCTGAGGAAAGAGTAATTTAAATCCTTTAAAAAATGGGGGAAAGTGACTAAATAGGTTCGAAGTCTTTGTCCTATGGACAAACTACACTCCAGAGAAGTCATGACTAGATATGGCGAAAAGAACTCATCCCCTCCCTAATACGAATCTGGTTTTCAGTCGGGAAATCCTCATCTAAGTAGAATTTCATGGACGTCTCCTTGTTGGGAAATGAAATCCCAACTTCCGATCTTTAAGTTCGGATCACAGCGGGATAGGAGCCAAAATAGGACACGGGGAAGCGAGCACAGACCGGTAGACACGCTAGGATCAAAACGGTTAAACCCCGTTCTTTAATGTGGCGAAACAAAACGTTAGGTTGCCCATCAATTTATGGCCTGAACATGGTGTATTTATAAAAACATTTACTTTGTGGACAGTAGCTCTTCACTTGGAATCCCAAAGGAAAAAGGCAGAAGAGCTTATCCTCCTGGAACGCCTTCGTCTCTTACCAGGGTTACCGATCCGCACTGTCCCATCTTCCCATCTTCATCCCCACAAATTGATTTCGCCACAGGAGCAACTGTGGCTACCCCTAGGCTCAACTCTTTCAGATTTCCGATAGTGAATCGTCACGAGCCTGTACCAAAGTATATAGATGCGAAGCATCAGGTAGTGACGACAGCTTAGAAGGCGCCATGTTTAATCCAAGCGCGGCCGGCCTTCCCATTCTCTCCCTCCCTACTGCAACGAATGTGAACATTCTTGCTTGGGGCAAAAAGGGGGAAAACTCGAAAAATAGGCCCATCGCCATTCCCAAACGAGACCTCCCCTCCTTCATCTCAAAATGCATAGATTTTTATGAAAACATGAATTACGGTCTTACCGAGGTGACTTTGTCCTGCCTTATACCGTTGCTCTTTCTATGCTCCATCAATTGGTTGGATGGTCAGATTTCAGGTCAGGCAAATTCATCTACCATTCTCATAAGGGCCCACCAGAAAGTAACTAATGGAGTGGCAGATCTATGCCTAGCCTAGTACTGCAGGCGTCAGTTCCATCATCAATTTCAACGGATGAAAGAAGGGGCCATAAAGTGCAGCTTTTAGCGTGACATTCCCCATAATTTATTTACAACTCATCACATATGATTGCTCCTTTTGAATTTCCCCTCAATTCCTGCAAGAGTACAGGAAAAAGTAGAACTAAACTCGTACCTCCTTAGACAGAAGGGATGAAACCGACGTAATTCCTTACCTTTTATTATAACTACAACGATGACTCTGGTTCCCAAAGAACTTGTCGTTTGACAAGAACTGAATACGACTATACAATAATTAAATCTGACAGCAGATAGTACTGAATAAAGTGCATGTAAATTCTTTGACAGTTTCATTTTTAAAGAAGAAATTTTTGCTAAATTGCACCCTCCAAAAGATCTTTGTCGTGGTGATGTGAGGATCTCTTCAGCTGCAAGGTCTTCAGTTATCAGAGACACTGTAGGGATTCCAATTTCTAATAGCATTGATTTTCCCTTTCTTGGTAGGATATAAATAGGAGCATCATGCTTTCTGATGAGTGAAATGGATCTGCAACACTCTGATGCCCTTGATACATCTAAATGATGCAATACATTCCTGTAGCACCTTTCTTCTTTCCATTCCTGATACCTACTGAACTGAACCCTAAGGTGCCTCACACTCAGTTGTTAATGGATCACTTTACAAGCACTGATGGTAATTATGTTGCCTGTTCTTCAGGTATTTACAAACTTTTCAAGGGGATTTCCACTTACTGCATAGTTTTCACCTTCCTCAGAAATATTCCATGGTCAATAGCATCAATGTTTTTTTTTCATGAGTAAATATGATTAGAAAATCATCTCTCACAATGTCATTGAAGAAATTCATTAAAGCAAATAAAATCATAATAATAACAAGCACCAAGCAACAAAACATTTGACAAATTATATGACTGCACTACAGATACTATCCAATCCATCAATTTATATTTAATTTTCAAGTGCCACTAAGAAAATACATTTTAGAAAAACTGCAATGAACCAGTTCAACAAGACCTAGACCGGAACAAAAAAGCATTTAAAAACTCAGTGCAATCCATACAAAATACTGCAATGAAGAAGGCCTAGACCCGAACAAAAAGAGAATTTCAAAGCTCAGTTCAATCCATGGCCTCTATGGCCAGGACTCAATGCCCGCCGATCACGCCTTTTTCGAATCTAAGGGAAGCTTGAACAAATGGAGCCCATTTCTGCTCCTGTTAGAGAAATTTTGGGACCGAACACCAGGGCATCTCGATGCAAAGTAGGAGGAACAGGATCCTCAGCATGTACTGAAGATGGCTCCATCACAGCTTATCATTGTGCCTTTGGGTCGTCCTTACCCGTGAGCTAGAGCGTCTTCGATTTACCTTGGCCTGTACGAGGGCGTGAACGGCCGTTTGCGCGAACTACACCTTAGAAACAAACGAAACGTGATTCTTGACAGGTCTTGCGAAAAATTCCGAAAGGTCTTCACCCCTTCACCCCTTCAACCAGAGCATCTCTATTCAAAGTCAGGTGTCAGGAGTCAGGAGAGTTAGTGATATCAAGAGGCGATTTCGCCCATTTCGATAT